>JASAMX010034373.1:0-18192 GCA_030248175.1 Microlaimidae sp. YZB2_3
GTTTTTTTATCATACTAAATTAGTCACCGAAACTAAGGCTGGGCAGAAATTGAGTCAGTTACCCTACTTATTTAGTTTTAAATAATAAATTACAAGCTTACACATATTCAGTTAAATTTCCACCAAAACCAAAGTTAAGTAATATTGAACTAGGCTTCATAATACTTTCAGTTTGTGTCACAAAGAAAATGGTGATAGCGAAAACATATAAAAATAATTTAGAAGGTAAAATGTATTGTAATTACAATTACAAATAATAATATAGAAGAAATTAACAATATTGCGATATCCTTGTCTTGTAAACTAAATGTTTTAAGAATCTTACAATTTCTAACAAATTATTGATTCCAAACAAGGCATAAATTTAGTTAATAGCCCTAAATATCAAACTGGCTTAGGTTTGAGGTTCTCTTCGGACAGTTTTCTTAAGTATGGAAAATCACGATTTTTGGCATACGAGGTGTCGTGAAAAATACAGTAATATTTCACTAAAAAATTTATATGAGTGTTAAAAGGAGTAAATATCACGATTATAAAGTGAACATTCATTATATATTATTCTAAAGAATTGAAATAATTGATATTAAAAATCAAATTGCAATAAAATTTTTTTAAAGCCCTTAAAAATATTTACTGTACACTATTTATTAAAAAAATACTTTCAATAGAGAGACACCGTTACCCTTTTTCACGTACGTAAAAATTAAATTGAATACGGTTGTATTTATGGTTTAATATACAATTTTCCGTGAAAAATGGGGGTTAATTTTTCCAAACATTCGGTGAAACTTCGATTTAATTTAATTTGGTAAAATTTAAAGCTCCAGATAGTATATTTCTATTGAAATTTATAATTTTTGGAAGGCCATAACATCTTTTGTATTTTTTAACGCATAAATAGTTCTGTCGTGTGTCGTGCATTTTACCGATTTTTGTCAGAAGGGTGGTTTATAAATCGCTTTTAGAGCCTTTCATCCCATGGTAGCAGTGGCATAGTCGGTTAGCGCGTCGTCAAATTTTTTGAAAGGTTCCGAGATCGATTCCCACATAAAACATATTTGGCCACAATTTTTTTAAAAATTTTTTTACAATTTTAAAAATTTATTTAACATAAATTCAAAAAATATCATTATTGTAATCAGGATTTGTTCCCTGCTTTTCGCCAATTAGTCAAATTTTCGTTATTTGAATATCTTAAAATATTATAATACTCTATAAGTATAATAATTCAAAAGTATAATAATTCAAAAGTGTGTAAATAAAAATGGGTAATTTTTGCTCTTTATTGCAATTGGTTTACTAGTGAACGCTCTGCAATAAAAACTGTCCGGAAAGTGGTTAACTTTTAATAATTAGGAGTATAAAATCTTACAGATATTCATTTACATGCCCGCCAAAATAGGCGTTAAGTATCAGTGGGCTGGAATTCATAATATTTTTCGTTTGTGTCACAAAGAAAATTGCAATACCAAAAACATATAAAAATTCCTCATTTTAAATTAGAATAGCACAATATATTAAAACTTTGAAAAAATCAAATTTTTTTCTGCAAACGATTAAAATTTGTTTAAAAAGTTGATAAATTCAAGGTTTACAAAATTTATCAAATTAGCAAATGTCACAGTAAAAAACAAACCAAAAATTTCAAACAGATTGTGGTTTTTTTTAATATATTTGAAGCCGAAAACGGATAACTTGGAGTTAAAAGTGGAATATTTAAAGTGTAACATTTAAAAGTGCTAAAATCTATACTTAAAGGTGCGGTACCGAGTCAAACTTTTTGAATGAATGGATGAATGAGAAATGAATGCCCAGTTAATGTTTTACGCACTTGTATATTATTTTTTACGTACTTTTATATACAAGCTGCGAACTTTAAGCTTGCGGAAGAAAACACCTAACGGAAATATTTCTAACCAATTTTTAAAAAAAATCAACTTCTGTAAACAACTTTAATTACACTTGGTTCACTAATTTTGGACTAAGCGCAACACTACGGTTCTAAATAAAATATTTTAATTATTTTTATATGTTTTTTCCTTACAGAGAATAAACAAAGAATGAAATAGCGTGTAAATAATAAATATACTGAAGAATTTTCCCATTTCTGAACAGCATCGGGTTATTTAAACAAATTTCAGATAATAATATTTCACCTAAAACAGTAAATTTATAATATGATTTTTTAATATAATAATATATACTTAATGCGGTAAATAACGCTTAATAAATAGCAGTGTCAATTTTAATATAATCTAAAATCTCGTGGTTTGAATTAGACAGGAAGTAACTAAAAAAACTCGCTGCAAACCCCTAACACTCAACTTTTTCAGGATTATATAATAAATAACAATACGATCGATAACACTTTTATTCCAATCATATCTGTAGTAACGTTTCGGCGATATCAAATCACCATCTTCAGGCACTTATATAATACATACGGTAGTTAACGCAATGAAAATAAAAAAACATAAGAAATATCAAGGAATGGTACATAACACAAAAAATAAAAACTTAAAACATATATATATATATATATATATGATAAACTTTGAAATAAAATATCTTAAAATCTTAAAAACTTTTTTATGAAACTATTAATGAAAGATTAAAATGATAAAGAAAAAGGAGTAACTTTTGGGAATAAAAAAATTGAGAATATAATTTGAAAGAGGTTTTGAGATAAAAAATACATTAACATTAAGGAACGCGTAAAACACAAACTATAAGAGATATATAATGAAACAATTGAAACGATTTTAAAAAAAAGAAGTTTATAAAGCACTTAAAAAAATTTTTTGTAAAATTAAATAATTTTAAAACGTTTAGTTAATAAAAGGGTTCAAATTTTTTATAAAAGTTGTTATTATTGAAAACGGCAAATTTTATAAAATAAAATGAAACATAAAAGCAGTTAAAAGTTAGAGAAGTAAAAAAATATTTCAGAAGAAAAAATGTGAAAGGGCAACCAAAAAAAATATATATGAGGACTTTGGGAGGGGTTAAACGTAAAAAGTAGTGTTAAAAAAGTTGAAGGGGTAAGGATGCCATATTTCTGTTGAGTACAGGTTTTTCTTGGGCGATATAAATACTTTCTTTACATAACAGATGGAAACCATAATTAGCACGGTACAACACAGAGAAGTCATTTGGAGAAGCATTGTACCCACATTCGAGAATATGGTACAATACCGCTGATTAACTAAACGTTTTAAAATTATTAATTTTGCAATTTTTTTTAAAGTGTTTCATAATCTTCTTTTTTCCACAATCGCTTTAATTGTTTCATTATATATCTCATATAGTTTGTGTTTTACGCGTTCCTTAATGTTAATTTTTTTTCTTCTCAAAACCTGTTTTTAAAATTATATTTCAAATTTTTTATTCCCAAAAAGTTTAGTCCTTGTCTTTATCATTTCAATCTTTCATTAATAGTTTCATAAAAATTTTAAAAATTTTAAAATATTTTATTACCAAAGTTTATCCTATATATGTTTTAAGTTTTTATTTTTTGTGTTATCTACCATTCTTTCCGATTCTTTGTGTTTTATGTTTTCATTGCTTTAACTATCGTATGTATTATAGAAGTTCCTGAAGATGCTGATATTTGATATCGCCGAAACGTTGCTATAGACATGATTGGATTAATAGATTTATCAACTGTATTGTTATTTATTCCTGTGAATCCTGAAAAAGTTGAGTGTTAGGGGTTTGCAGCGAGTTTTTTTTAGTTTTGTATAATTCAAACCACGAGACTTTAGATTATATTAAAATTGACACTGCTATTTATTAAGCGTTATTTACCGCATTAAGTATATATTATTATATTAAAAAATCATATTATAAATTCGCTGTTTTAGGTGAAATATTATTATCTGAAATTTGTTGAAATAACCCGATGCTGTTCAGAAATGGGAAAATTCTTCAGTATATTTATTATTTACACGCTATTTCATTCTTTGTTTATTCTCTGTAAGGAAAAAACATATAAAAATAATTAAAATATTTTATTTAGAACCGTAGTGTTGGGCTTAGTCCAAAATTAATGTGCCAAGTGTAATTAAAGTTGTTTACAGAAGTTGATTTTTTTTTTAAAATTGGTTAGAAATATTTCCGTTAGGTGTTTTCTTCCGCAAGCTTAAAGTCCGCAGCTTGTATATAAAAGTACGTAAAAAATAATATACAAGTACGTAAAACAGTAACTGGGCATTCATTTCTCATTCATTCATTCATTCAAAAAGTTTGACTCGGTACCGCACCTTAAAGTATATATTTTAGCACTTTTAAATGTTACACTTTAAATATTCCACTTTTAACTCCAAGTTATTCGTTTTCAGCTTCAAATATATTAAAAAAAAACACAATCTGTTTGAAATTTTTGGTTTGTTTTTTAACTGTGACATTTGCTAATTTGATAAATTTTGTAAACCTTGAATTTATCAACTTTTTAAACAAATTTTAATCGTTTGCAGAAAAAAATTTGATTTTTCAAAGTTTTAATATATTGTGCTGCTCTAATTTAAAATGAGAATTTTTATATGTTTTTGGTATTGCAATTTTCTTTGTGACACAAACGAAAAATATTATGGATTCCAGCCCACTGATACTTAACGCCTATTTTGGCGGGCATGTAAATGAATATCTGTAAGATTTTATACTAGAAATTATTGAAACTTAAGGTCTCTCCGGACAGTTTTTATTGCCGAGCGTTCAGTAGTAAACCAATTGCAATAAAGAGCAAAAATTACCCATTTTTACACACAATTTACTTTTGAATTATTATACTTATAGAGTATTATAATATTTTAAGATATTCAAATGACGAAAATTTGACTTAATAATAATTGGTTACATTTTCTCGACAATTTTTTATTCTCGCGCATTTTATCCGACGGCGCAGGTAACGCCCTTAATTTCAGCCTGAAAGATTTTAACTTTAATTGGCGAAAAGCAGGCAACAAATCCTGATTACAATAATGATATTTTTTGAATTTAAGTTAAAAAAATTTTTAAAATTGTAAAAAAATTAAAAAAAAAACATTATTAAAATCAAAAAAAAAATTGTGGCCAAGTATGTTTTATGTGAGAATCGATCTCGGGACCTTTCAAAAAATTTAACGACGCGCTAACCGACTATGCCACTGCTACCACGGGATGAAGAGCTCTAAAAGCGATTTATAAACCACCCTTCTGAAAAAAATCGATAAAACGCACGACGTACGACAGAACTATTTATGCGTTAAAAAATACAAAAGATGTTATGGCCTTCCAAAAATTATAAATTTCAATAGAAATATACTATCTGGAGCTTTAAATTTTACCAAATTAAATTAAATCGAAGTTTCACCGAAATTTTGGAAAAATTAACCCCCATTTTTCACGAAAAATTGTATATTAAACCATAAATACAACAGTATTCAATTTAATTTTTACGTAAGTGAAAAAGGGTAACGGTGTCTCTCTATTGAAAGTATTTTTTTAATAAATAGTGTGCAGTAAATATTTTTAAGGGTTTTAAAAAAATTTCATTGCAATTTGATTTTTAATATCAATTATTTCAATTACTTACAATAATATAATGAATGTTCACTTTATAATCGTGATATTTCTGCCTTTTTAACACTCATATAAATTTTTTAGTGAAATATTACTGTATTTCACGAGATCTCGTATGCCAAAAATCGCGATTTCCATACTTAAGAAAACTGTCCGGAGAGACCTCAAACCTAAGCCAGTTTGATATTTAGGGCTCTAACTAAATTTATGCCTTGTTTGGAATCAATAATTTGTTAGAAATTGTAAGATTCTTAAAACATTTAGTTTACAAGACAAGGATATCGCAATATTGTTAATTACTTCTATATTTCTATTGTTGATTCTAATTACAATACATTTACCTTTTAAATTATTTTTATATGTTTTCGCTATCACCATTTTCTTTTTGACACAAACTGAAAGTATTATGAAGCCTAGTTCAATATTACTTAACTTTGGTTTTGGTGGCAATTCAACTGAATATGTGTAAGCTTGTAATTTATTATTTAAAACTAAATAAGTAGGGTAACTGACTCAATTTCTGCCAAGCCATTATTTTCGGTGACTAATTTAGTATGATAAAAAAACAGTTTTTGTAAAACTGTGCAAAGAGTGAAGCAACAAAACAATTTCATTCTAAATTTTTTTAAATAATTATTTAAAATTAACCATTAAATATTTTTCTTGTAAATAGTTTACTTTTTCCAGTTTCGTTTAGACAGAAAAGATGTGGACTAGTCTGAGATGGACATTACGTGGACTATAGGAAATTTGCATTTTGGTTTTGCTAGCTGCTCACTGAATAAAAATTTCTAGCATACAATGTATGATAATTATTCGTTTATACATTGAATCAAGAATATATAACAAAGAATGTATCACTGTGTATTAAATTTCTTCCCTATCCGTGCATCGGTTTGACAGAAATTTACCCTCCGGTCAAATTTGATCCCCGGGGGTCAAATTTAATCCCCCGGGGGTAATGATAGTGGTAATAGGGAGATAATAATGCTAATGGTGTATTATGATAATGATGTGTTTATACATTGATCTAATCACAGAGCACTGTTGCATTTTTTTCGTCTAATGGAATGTCAATTGAAAAAAAATCATATTCACAGGAATTTTTGACAAGCGCGAAATCGCCACTTTTTTCAATTAGAAGGCTATATTTGTATGTGTAAGAAACAACTAAAAATTTGAAAAAATGGCAATTTCGCGCTTGCTAAAAATTGCTGTGAGTATGATTTTTTCAATTGACATTTCATCAGACTAAAAAATGCAACAGTGCTGTGTGATTTGATTAATCTATAAACAAATCATTATCATATGGTAGAAATTTTTATTCAGTGAGCAGCTAGCCAAACCAAATGCAAATTTCCTATAGTCCACATAATGTCCATCTCAGACTAGTCCACATCTTTTCTGTCTAAACATACGCCCAGGGAAAAATCGCCCCTTTTTCCTGCTCTATTCTTAGAGCAATTTTCAAGGCTAGTCTACCACTTTTTTGAATTAAATTAAAAAATAGCCTAATAAACTATAGTTTTAGTTAAGCAATGACATATGTTTATAATCATTCTATTGCCGAGATATACTTTTTTTTAACAGTTTTAATATTTTCAATAAAACACATAATATCTATCAATAAAAAGTAGTTCCCGAAGAATTATTGCGCAATTTTCTACGATTTCCAAAGAACCCATGTTTTTTTTTATCAATCAGTAACGAAGGAGGGATACTTGTTTTAAAATATAAGCATTTGAAAAAAAATATATTTATAATAAGGAGAAAAAGAACATGATATCAAATTTACCCACGTTCTTTAATTATAGTTTGCGCGATGCCGTGGGACTTAGTTTCCGTGTGGCGCTCCTGCGCCACCGATAATTTATTTAAAATAAAAATAAAAATTAATAGTAATAATAATAAGAATTTAAATTACAAAATTTACCCACGTTGTTTAATTTCGTATGTGCGGTGTGGCGCTCCAGACAAAGTTTACCTACGCTCTCTAAATATAGTTGGCACGATGGCGTGCGCCAATGATTGCAATTGTAATTTTTAAAACAAAATAATAATAAAAAGAAGAGGATGAACATGAATTACAAAATTTACCCCACGTTCTCTAAGTATAGTTTGCGCGGTGCCGTGGGCTAAATTACAGTGTGCCACCCCTGCAACACCGATGATTGGAATTGTATTTTTTGAAATATAAATAATAATAAGAAGAAAAAGATGATAAACATAAATTACAAAATTTACCAGGGGTCGATATTTCACCTATTCAGATTTCTGAATCTGATTTAGATTCAGACTCTGAAATACATTTTAGGTCTTTAATCTTTCTGAAATCTGAATTCAGATTCAGAGAAATTGTTTCAGATATCTGAACCAAAAACACTTGTTTTGTATTTTACTTTTCAGACGTCAGTTTCAGATCTGAAACTAAATTCTGAATCTAATGCTAAAACTTTCAGGAAGTTTTTAGCTCTGAAACGGTTTCATAAATGACTAAAACAATGTTTTTTTTTTCTCAAAACACTATCAAACACATTAAAAATATGGAATTTTTTGTAATTTCTTTATATCATTAGACTAAAAAAGTAAATTAAGCAAATACTTTTAAAATACTGTATCATCCGCCTGATTTTACAGACGATCTTAATTTGACTTAAAATCTCGAACACTTTAAAGTGTCATAGAACACATTTTATTCAACCATTTTTTGTAAAATGCATGGAAAATAACATTTTTATGCATAGATTTTATGAATATATACATTTGTAATTTATAACCCAAAAAATCTTTGTAGTACACCTACAACATAACCAAACAGTGGATTAAATAATACTATTCATGCTTTTATTTGTGTTAAAAATTAATTTTTAAGTTTTGTAAATTATTTAATTTAAAAAAAGCAATATGTTATCAAGAAAAAAACCATTGTAAATTAAAAATAAAAAAGAAAGAAAACATGTTATTGCTAGGGATTGAAACTTGACGGGGGGAGAGCCCTAACCCTAGGCTATCGTACCATTGTTGCCAATCTGACAAAAGGGGTTTATAAAGAAACTGGTTTCAGAATCTGAGACACAATTTTTAAGATTCTGAATCTGAATAAGATTCAGAAATCTGAAAAGGTGAAATGTCGACCCTAGGTGCTCTAGTTATAGTTGTCGCGGTGCCATGGGGCTAAATCGCAGTGGGCGCTCCCGCGCCACCGATGATTGCAAATATTTTTTTGGAATAAAAAAATTAGAAGAAGATGATGAACATAAATTACAAATTTTATCCAGATTCTCTGATTATAGTTGGTGCAGGGTTAAATCGCCGCGTGAACGAGGAAAGAATATTGATTTTAAGATAATGGCGTTAGAATTATAATAATAAATAGAAGAAGATGAACATAAATACCAAAAAATTTTCCCAACGTTCTGTAATTATAGTGTGCACGGTGCTGTGCTAAACCGCCGCGTGGCGTTCCCGCGCCAACGATGCTTATTATTATTTTTTTTAAAAACTTGGAATTAATTTTGTCATCAGCAATGCAAGAATTAAAAAAAGTACTCTGTTGTTTTCGCTGTTTTTTGCGCGGTTGAAGTAGATGGCGCTGGAAACTGGATCAGTTTCCGCCACCAATTAAAACCGAGCACCGTCTTCTGCTTTTTTGTGCGGTTTCTATGAAGGGCTGTTCGTTGTCTGCTCTGTGCAATCCTTATTGTTGCCAAAAGGCTGTTATTGTGCGGTTGGAAGTTTTATTTATCTATTTTTTAAAATTTTTATTTTGATCAATAAATCAATAACAAGGACCTAAATGAAAAAAGTGCTTCCTAAGAAAGTTGCGTAATTCTTTTTTCTTTCCAATGAGCCCATGCTTATTTTTTATCAATCATAGTAACGAATGAGGAATATCGCTTTTAAGGATTGAGCGTTGGAATAATAATAATAAAAATTAGAAGAAGAAGAAGAAGGAAGAAGAAGAAGAAGGTTCTGAATTTCAAAATTTACCCACGTTCCCTAATAATGGTTGGCGCGGCGCCGTGGGGCTAAATCGCCACGTGGCGCTCCCGCGCCACCCATGAAGAACTCGGCGGGTAAGGGAGAAGTTTGCCTTCCTATTTTATACATTTTTTTAAAAAATCTCAGAGTTCATCCCTCCCCGCTCCCCAGATTTTCCCCTAGAGGGTAAACCTTAGATTTTGGCTATTTTTAGTGTAAAAACGCTAATAGGGGTATTTTTGAAAAAAATATTTAAGTAAATATGGGCTTAGTTTCAAATTTGACCATCCGTCTGTCATTTTTGCACTTGAGCATGGTTCATTCATATTTTGGCCTGAAAAACTGTGCAAAAAATTAATTTCACGAAATCAAAAAGGGTTTTTTTTCCTGCGGGCTTTTAGAAGATGTTACTTTGATCAAAGTATGAGGATTTCCATAAATCTAGTCCAAATCACTGCCAAACATCGTTCATAAACGATTAAAATACCAGTTGAAAAATAGTCTCCGCATGTTCTTCTAAAGCAAAACAGCAATTTGTGGGAAAACCCCAAACCAAAAACTCAATTCGAAACGATCGCAAAATTTTATGATTGGTTTTGGATTTTTATTGTGAGTGTTTTTTTTGTTGATATTTTGTACAAAATATAAACGAAGATTAATTTAAAGTTTGGTGTAATGGATGCAAGGCAGGATTAGACCAAGATTGACTCAATTTAAAAATAATCCCTGTTATACTTTACCAAGCTTTTAAAACTAAGGTTCAAAACCGCTGATTCAAAAATAATTTACAATTATTGTGTTTTGAATTGTGGCTTATATTTTTGAATAACGTCCTCATATATTTTTAGCCAGGTTATTTATAGGTTATGGCTTTGTATAACTTAAACTGTCCTTTAAACGGCATGTTAAGAAGCGTTCATGCTACTTCCAATAGAAAAACCTTAAAAAGTTCTCTTCTCATTGTTTACAACCATTTTGGCTTTCGCTTTTTAAACTCTTTGAACTAATTATAAAACATGTGGAAAACCAATGTTTTTATGCTTAGGCGATTAGAACATGAATTTTCGATTTAATGAATAGTTTTTTTTAAATAAAGCTGGTTGAGTCCATTCTGTAATACGAAACAACTTTTAATTTAGTTACGCTTGCTGTTGCGTGTTGATTAATTTTTTAAAGTTACATAATTACTACATCCGTGTAATCTTGTTTCAAATATGATATAGTTTTTGACATTTCTAGGAAGTTTCTTAACACGCTGCTTAGTTGGTGTTTTATGCAAGTGATAATGTCTGTGGCATGCATTGTAATCATTTGCGGAAGCGGAATCGCGACGAATGAGGCGGTAGGATTTTTATATAACAGGAGTTTGACTTAAATTCGGCCAGCCTAAATTTCGGCCACTGGCTGTTATTTTTGCCATGCGCAAAGTTATGGAATAAACTGCATATGGATAGATAGATGACATGACGATCTATCTAGCCTTACGCAGTTCATTATAAAATTTTGCACATGGTAAAAATAACAGCCGGTGGCCGAAATTAAGGCTGGGTGCCCAACCTATATCACACCAATTTCCTAGGCCTGTTTTCTATAGGAATGCACCTCACCGTGGGAGGGTTTATCATTTGGTTTTCACCAAACTGTGTTGAAAAGATGAGCTTTGACCTCCGCTTGCGGGCTGGACCGCAATGGCTACACGGTAAAGGCCAGTTCACACCGACGGATAGCAGATAGCGGATAGCGGATAGCAGATAGCAGATAGTGTGTTCACACCGGAATTACCTCGGATAGCAGATAGCGGATAGCGGATAGCAGATAGCAGATAGCAGATAGTGGTTTACCGTTCATACCAGAGTAAAATAACCGCAGATAGCAGATAGCAGATAGCAGATAGCGGATAGTGTGTTCACACCCGGTATGGCCCGACTCGCTCCCGCCGACTCGCTCCCGGCCGACTCGCTCCCAGCCCAACTCGCTCCCAGCCCAACTCGCTCCCAGCCCAACTCGCTCCCAGCCCAACTCGCTCCCAGCCCGACTCGCTCCCAGCCCAACTCGCTCCCAGCCCGACTCGCTCCCAGCCCAACTCGCTCCCAGCCCGACTCGCTCCCAGTCCAACTCGCTCCCAGCCCGACTCGCTCCCAGCCCAACTCGCTCCCAGCCCGACTCGCTCCCAGCCCAACTCGCTCCCAGCCCGACTCGCTCCCAGCCCGACTCGCTCCCAGCCCAACTCGCTCCCAGCCCGACTCGCTCCCAGCCCGCTCCCGTTTAAAACTGTAAACGCATTTTTGAGTTTGTCGAAAAACGCATATAAAAACGAAACTGGACGTAAGCCACTTCAATTTCAGTTTTAATTCGCACAATAAAAGGTAAATAATATTTTTCTTCTCTCATAAAGGTAAGACAGTAATGTAAAACTCCGTGACCATGTGAAAAACAGGGAACTAAACACTCACTATTCATTGAATAAGACACTCAGAAAGAAAGAAAAATTCGACCTGCAATGTTTTTTTTCCTGTTTATTCACATAGCCACCGAGTTATATACCCTTTTCACAAGCGATGCGATTACAGATTTTTTACGCTGTGCACATTAAAATAAATTACATCAACGAACAGGGCATAGCATGTTCTGTTCTGAAAATGAATAACTTCATCATACGTTAACATTTTATTTTATGGTTATGTGCTATATTATAAAAACAAAATCGGCGCCGCCGCGCCACGACCGCACTTGGAAAAATAAAATATAAATCCGAAATTAATTAGCGATGAAAGCGGGTTTTTGTAGAGAAGTTTTAGAAATAAAATAAACACACCACCGGATAGAGCTTGAGTTATAGATTAAGATAAAATAAATATTTGCCTAGTTTTTGATACCAGACGTGATAAAAATATCATTTAATGCGGACCCACACTGTCAAAAAATTTTTCCAAAAAATTTAAAATTTTTCCAAATATATGTTTGCGATACGTTCAAACATTCTTCAAGATGTATCACGGACCGTTGATAACAGTTTAAATACAGTTTGTTTATTTTATTTATTTGTTTATATTTTATTTTTCAAGTGCGATCGTGGCGCGGCGGCGCCGATTTTGTTTTTATAATATAGCACATAACCGCAAAATAAAATGTTAACGTATGATGAAGTTATTCATCTTTATAACAGAACATGCTATGCCCTGTTCGTTGATGTAATTTATTTTAATGTGCACAGCGTAAAAAATGTAATCGCATCGCTTGTGAAAAGGGTATATAACTCGGTGGCTATGTGAATAAACAGGAAAAAAAACATTGCAGGTCGAATTTTTCTTTCTTTCTGAGTGTCTTATTCAATGAATAGTGAGTGTTTAGTTCCCTGTTTTTCACATGGTCACGGAGTTTTACATTACTGTCTTACCTTTATGAGAGAAGAAAAATATTATTTACCTTTTATTGTGCGAATTAAAACTGAAATTGAAGTGGCTTACGTCCAGTTTCGTTTTTATATGCGTTTTTCGACAAACTCAAAAATGCGTTTACAGTTTTAAACGGGAGCGGGCTGGGAGCGAGTCGGGCTGGGAGCGAGTTGGGCTGGGAGCGAGTCGGGCTGGGAGCGAGTCGGGCTGGGAGCGAGTTGGGCTGGGAGCGAGTCGGGCTGGGAGCGAGTTGGGCTGGGAGCGAGTCGGGCTGGGAGCGAGTTGGGCTGGGAGCGAGTCGGGCTGGGAGCGAGTTGGGCTGGGAGCGAGTCGGGCTGGGAGCGAGTTGGGCTGGGAGCGAGTCGGGCTGGGAGCGAGTTGGGCTGGGAGCGAGTTGGGCTGGGAGCGAGTTGGGCTGGGAGCGAGTTGGGCTGGGAGCGAGTCGGCCGGGAGCGAGTCGGCGGGAGCGAGTCGGGCCAGGCGCCGTTTTTTTTTTTTTTCTACCGTTGAACACTATCCTCAAATGATTAAAATGCATGCCCCAGACATTATCACTTGCATAAACCACCAACTAAGCAGCGTGTTAAGAAACTTCCTAGAAATGTCAAAAAGTATATCATATTTGAAACAAGGTTACACAGATGTAGTAATTATATTAAGCTTAAAAAATTAATCAACACGCAACAGCAAGCGTAACTAAATTAAAAGTTGTTTCGTATTACAAAATGGATTCAACCAGCTTTATTTAAAAAAACTATTCATTAAATCGAAAATTCATGTTCTAATACGCCTTAGCATAAAAAAATTCATTTTCCACCTGTTGTTATAATTAGTTCAAAGGGTTTAAAGAGCGCAAGCCAAAATGGTTGTAAACAATGAGAAGAGAACTTTTTAAGGTTTTTCTATTTGGAAGTAGCATGAACGCTTCTTAACATGCCGTTTAAAGGGACAGTTTAAGTTATACAAAGCCATAACCTATATCAATAACCTGGCTAAAAATATATGACGACGTTATTCAAAAATATAAGCCACAATTCAAAACACAATAATTGTAAATTATTTTTAAATAAGCGGTTTTTAAAACCTTCGTTTAAAAAGCTTATAGATTAACCAGGGATTATTTTTAAATTGAGTAGATCTTGGTCTAATCCTGCCTTGCATCCATTACACCAAACTTTAAATTAATCTATGTTCGTTTATATTTTTGTACAAAATATCAACAAAAAAAAAACACTCACAATAAAAGATTTTCCAAAACCAATCATAAAATTTTGCGATCGTTTCGAATTGAGTTTTTGGTTTAGGGTTTTCACACAAATTGCTGTTTTGCTTTAGAAGAACATGCGGAGACTATTTTTCAACTGGTATTTTAATCGTTTATGAACGATGTTTGGCAGTGATTTGGACTAAATTTATGAAAATCCTCATACTTTGATCAAAGTAACATCTTCTAAAAGCCCGGGAAAAAAAACAACCCTTTTGATTTCGTGAAATTAATTTTTTGCACAGTTTTTCAGGCCAAAATATGAACGATGCTCAAGTGCAAAAATGACAAACGGATGGTCAAATTTGAAACTAAGCCCATATTTACCCAAATATTTTTTTCAAAAATACCCCTATTAGCGTTTTTACACTAAAAATAGCCAAAATCTAAGGTTTACCCTCTCAGGGGAAAATCTGTGGAGCGGGGAAGGATGAACTCTGAGATTTTTTAAAAAGATGTATAAATTGGGAAGGCAAACTTCTCCCACCCGCCGAGTTCTTCATGAGGTGGCGCGGGAGCGCCACGTGGAGATTTAGCCCCACGGCGCCGCGCCAGACCATTATTAGGGAACATGGGTAAATTTTAAAATTCAGAACCTTCTTCTTCTTTCTTCCTTCTTCTTCTTCTTCTAATTTTTTATTATTATTCTTCCAACGCTCAATCCTTAAAAGCAATATTCCTCATTTGTTACTATGATTGATAAAAAATAAGCATAGGCTAATTGGAAAGAAAAAAGAATTACGCAACTTTCTTAGGAAGCACTTTTTTCATTTCCAGGTCCTTGTTATTGATTTACTGATCAAAATGAGAAAAATCTTAAAAAATAGATAAACAAAAACTTCCAACCGCACAATAACAGGCTTTTGGCAACAATAAGGATTGCACAGAGCAGACAACGAACAGCCCTTCATAGAAACCACGCAAAAAAAGCAGAAGACGGTGCTCGGTTTTAATTAATGGCGGAAACTTGATCCAGCTTTTCCAGCGCCATCTACTTCAACCGCGCAAAAAACAGCGAAAACAACAGAGTACTATTTTTTAATTCTTGCATTGCTGATGACAAAATTAATTGCAGAGTTTTAAAAAAAAATAATAATAAGCATCA
Source organism: Microlaimidae sp. YZB2_3 (assembly GCA_030248175.1). Classification (NCBI taxonomy): domain Eukaryota; kingdom Metazoa; phylum Nematoda; class Chromadorea; order Desmodorida; family Microlaimidae; species Microlaimidae sp. YZB2_3. The sequence continues at coordinate 15,305 of JASAMX010034373.1, forward strand.
TTGGCGCGGTAGCACGCGACGGTTTACGCACGGCGCCGTGCACGCTATAATTACAGAACGTTGGGAAAAAATTTTGGTATTTATGTTCATCTTCTTCTATTTATTATTATAATTCTAACGCCATTATCTTAAAATCAATATTCTTTCCTCGTTCACGGAGCGGTATAACCCTGCACCAACTATAATCAGAAAATGTTTGGATAAAATTTGTAATTTATGTTGATCATCTTCTTCTAATTTTTTTTATTCCAAAAAAATATTTGCAATCAGTCGGTGGCGCGGGAGCGCCGCCGCTGATTTAGCCCCATGGCACGACTAACTAGAGCACCTCAGTAGACATTTTCGCCTTTTTTAGATTTACTTGATACTTCAGATTCAGATACTTGAAGTATATTCTAATTGAACAGTTTGTTTCTGGACTTCCCTTTTGTACAATTGGCAACAATGGTTGCATCACTAGGGTTCAGGCTTTTCCATTCCCATCAATTTTAGATTCAATTCCTAGCAAAAACATGTTTTCTTTCTTTTGTTTTAATTTCTAAATGGTGTTTTTCTTGATAACATATTGCTCTTTTTTAAATTAAATAATTTACCAAAACTTAAAAATTAATTTTTTAACACAAATAAAAGCATGAATAGTATTATTTAATCCACTGTTTGGTTATGTTTGCGTGTTACTAGGATATTTTGGGTTATAAATTACAAATGTATATATTCATAAAATTTATTTTACACAAAAAATGTTATTTTCCATGCATTTTACAAAAAATGGTTGAATAAAATGTGTTCTATGACACTTTAAAGTGTTCGAGATTTTAAATCAAATTAAGATCGCCTGTAAAATCAGGCGGATGATACAGTATTTTAAAAGTTTATTCTTAATTTACTTTTTTAGTCTAATGATATAAGAAAATTACAAAAAATTTCCATATTTTTAATGTGTTTGATAGTGTTTTGAGAAAAAAAATCATTGTTTTAGTCTATTTCTGAAACCGCTTCAGAGCTAAAAACCTCCTGAAAGTTTTAGCATTGGATTCAGAATTTAGTTTTAGATCTGAAACTGACGTCTGAAAAGTAGAATACAAAACAAGTGTTTTTGGTTCAGAAATCTAAAACAATTTCTCTGAATCTGAATTCAGATTTCAGAAAGATTAAAGACAAAAGGTATTTCAGAGTCTGAATCTGAATCAAATTCAGAAATCTGAATAGGTGAAATATCGACCTCTGGAAAATTTAGTAATTTATGTTTATCATTTTTTTCTTCTTAATATTATTTATATATTAAAAAATACAATTCCAATCATCGATGGTGCGGGGTTGCCACACTGCAATTTAGCCCACGGCACCAACTATACCTAGAGAATGTGGGTAAATTTTGTATATTCTGTTCATCCTCTTCTTTTTATTATTATTTTGTTTTAAAAATTATAATTGAAATCATTGGCGCACGCCATCGCGCCAACTATATTTAGAGAGCGTAGGTAAACTTTGTCTGGAGCGCCACACCGCACATACGAAATTAAACAACGTGGGTAAATAATTTCAAATTCTTATTATTATTACTATTAATTTTTATTTTATTTTAAATAAATTATCGGTGGCAGGAGCGCCACACGGAAACTAAGTCCCACGGCATCGCGCAAACTATAATTAAAAGAACGTAGGTAAATTTGATATCATGTTCTTTTTCTCCTTATTATAAATATATTTTTTCAAATGCTTATATTTTCAAACAAGTATTCCTCCTTCGTTACTGATTGATAAAAAAAAACATGGGTTCTTTGAAAATCGTAGAAAATTGCGCAATAATTCTTCGGGAACTACTTTTTATTGATAAATATTATGTGTTTTATTGAAAATATTAAAACTGTTAAAAAAGTATAGCAATCAATGATTATAAACTATGTCATCCTCCAACTAAAACTATAGTTTATTAGGCTATTTTTTAATTTAATTCAAAAAAGTGGTAGACTAGCTTTGAAATATGCTCTAAAAATTGGGGATTAAAGAAGGGGCAATTTTTTCCTGGGCGTATGTTTAGACAAAAAAATTGTAGACTGGTCTGAGATAAAGGTAATTATATGGACTATAGGAAATTTGCATTTGGTTTGGCCGACTGCTTTCGCTAGATCAAAATTTCTGCGATATCATAATGATTTGTGTTATACATTGAAAAAAAAATACATCACGGCGCTGTTGCATTTTTTTCGTTTGATGTGGAATGTCAATTGAAAAAATTATCGTCTTTTTCACAGCAATCTTTGACAAGCGCGAAATCGCCACTTTTTTCAATTTTTTGTCGTTTGTTACTGTACCTACAAATACAACATTCTAATTGAAAAAAGTGGCAAACTCGCGCTTTTCAGAAGGGGTTATTGTAAGTATGATTTTTTTCAATTGACATTTCATCAAACTTTTAAAATGCAACAGTGCTATGTGTAGCTAAGATAGAATGTATAAACAAATCAGTATTTTTTTTAAAAAAAAAAATTTTTTTTTATTTTTTTTTGTTTTGGTTTTTTTTTTTTTTTTTTTTTTTTGTTTTGTTTAATTATTTGTTTTTTTTTTTTTTTTTTATATTTTTTTTTTTTTATTTTTATTTTTTGTTTTTTTTTTTGTTTTTTTTTTTTTTTTTTTTTTTTTTTTTTTTTTTTTTATTTATTTTTTTTTTTTTATCGTAAACTAAAAAGTTTTCTTCACTGAGCAGCTAGCAAAATTTAAATGCAAATTTCCTATAGTCCACGTAATGTCCATCTAAGACTCATCTACATTGTTTCTGTCTAAACGAAACTGGAAAAAGTAAACTATTTACAAGAAAAATATTTAATGGTTAATTTTAAATAATTATTTAAAAAAATTTAGAATGAAATTGTTTTGTTGCTTCACTC
>JASAMX010034375.1:0-33539 GCA_030248175.1 Microlaimidae sp. YZB2_3
AAAAAAAACACAAAAAACGTAAAACACAAAAAATAATCTTATATAGAAGGTTTACGTGTGCAATTTTGGTGTGAAAGATTTTTATATGTACCAGGTATACCTATTTTAATATTTACTTTGTTCAATCAAAATTTTATACCTACATGTTATGAAACTTCTGTCGACTGTGATATCAATCTTTGAAAGCGATTTTTTTTTTATTTTAATGTGTTTGCAGTCATAAATCGGAAAGTTGCTCCCGATTGGGGGGGTTAAACCCCAAACTAAAGGGTTAAAATCCAAGAAACGCAAAACACAAATACCCATATTGTTTTTTTTTTCGAAGTGCATTTTACCCGAATTGTTTTTGGATTTTAAAGAAAAAATAGGTAAAAAAACGCTAATTTTAGGTCAAAAAGCCCTTTTTATTGCATCTTTGAGCTTTTTACTGTTTAAAACATTCATTTTAAGCTCGAAACTTATGTTTGGAGGCAGATAAAAGTCATTTTAAAGACATTTTTTTTCTTCATTTTTTAAAATTGAGAGGGGGGCGGTTAACTTCTCCCCCCTCCACTTATGAGTGGGGGAGGGTTAAACCCCTTTCTCAGAATTTGGGGAGGGGTGAACCGTAACCCACCATGCCCATGTATATAGCAGTCCTGTGCACCGTAGAAACGAGTCTGTGTTATATACTCTTTTTGGCTGGTACCGGGTGCTTAAACAATGCAAGATATTTTGGACAAGAATTTGTGAAGGATCCAATGACCACATACAATTTTTTTGCCTTGTCTTGTTCAAATACTTAATTATAATATTTTTGGCACTAATAACAGATCTTCTTGCATTTTCATTTGGTTTGAAGTTTTAATTAGCGAACCCAGGGCCAGGGATATTCCCAGGGTTTCATTTGGGGGGGGCGAATTTTAGTACAAAAAAATTTGGGGGGGGGAATTTTAGTACAAAAAAAATTTCGGGGGAGGGGGGCGCCCCCGAAAAATTTTGGGAGGCGGAAAGGTATTGGTATATACGCACATCGGCATTTTTCACGTCTAACCCAATCAAGGGTGTCCGGAAATTTTGTCTTTTACATCTCGTCTTTCAACATCTCGTCTTCTGCATCTCGTCTTCTGCATCTCGTCTTCGGAAAACTCGTCTTTTAAACATCTCGTCTTCGGAAAACTCGTCTTTTGGATGCGATTTTGTAAACGTACTTTCTAAAATGCGAGTTTCCACCCCAATGATAAAGTTTTTCTTGTTTTTTTTTGGGTTTTGCTTAGGCTTAGGAAAAAAAATAGGGCTTTTACTATTAAGTTCAAAAAGCATAATTAAATACAAACTTACCATAATAAATTTTTGCTTAATTTTTGGGTTTTGCTTAGGCTTAGGTACTCAGTTTTTTGAATAAATTATTTAATAAAAGTTTATCATGATAAAAATTTTGCTTGACTTTTTGGTTTTGCTTAGGCTTAGGTAAAAAAAGGTTTTCCATACATTGTTTTAGTCAAAAAATAAGAGAAACTTGTCTTTTAAAAAGTGCCTTTACAAAATCGATCGCATCCAAAAGACGAGTTTTCTGAAGACGAGTTGTAGAAGACGAGATGTTGAAAGACGAAATGTAGAAGACAAAATTTCCGGGAACCCAAACAAGTGGTCATTGAAAAGAAAATACAGGATGGACTACTTTAAACATGGACGAACTGCTAGCTTAAAACCGTTATTTTACAAGAACAACCAATTGAATTAAAATAGTTTTTTTAATAAATGTTAGAAAAAGTGATAAATTTAAATAAATTATCATGATAAAACTTATAAACAACCTGAATCGTGGACTGAGATCTTAGTTTTCCCAAGCAACCTAAGCAAAACCTTAAGATCAAACAAATTATTAAATTTATCATGATTTTAAGGTTTTGCTTAGGTTGCTTAGGGAAATTAAGGTCTAAAATCCAAGATAAATGTTTTTTTTTGTGAGTTTTATCACGATAATTTATTTGAAAAATAACAGTTTTAAACAATTCATCTTTCCGGTGACCACTTGATTGGGTTATACTTGAAGAATGACTGCAAATCAACCAAATATGCTTGTTTATTTTGCTTGATATGATTTGTAGTACTTATTGTTTATTAAAATTATTGTACTTTTTTAATAACATTATGCATGATATATAGTGAGAATAATGCATATATGATGGAACTTGACCGCTAAGCGAAGTGAAGCGGAAATTTTTTTGTTTTTGTGGGTCAATTATGGTACCAAAACTGTTTTATAGTTCGGCGCCGAGCGATTAGCGAGGCGCTAGAAAATTTTGAATTTTTAGCCACTGCAAACCCCCAAATTCTATCATCTGTGCGACCATTTTGGGGGGGGGAAGGGGTGACGCCCCCTCCCTCCCCCACCGCCCAACCACTTTCCATATTTTTCCCCCGTCCGACCGTTTCAGGGGGGGGGGCGGCCGCCCCCCCGCCCCTCTCCCTGGTTACATCCCTGCCGGAACTCCCCCCCTTAAATTTGGGAGTCCCAGTACTAAAACTGCTAAAAATGGGATATTTAAGGTATACCCCAGAAAAATTTTGAGACACCCCCCCCCCGCCCCTCCTTCTTAAATTTGGGTGTTCCCACCCCCCAAACACACACCTTTCTTTCTTTTGTTTGGTTGAGCCTGACGACTTCACATATCTTATTGACTGAATATCAAAATGGTGTCAGGTTTTTATAAAGGAAGTTGAACTTCCCAATTTTAGATTTACTACCGTCAACAAATGTGACTTCGAATCCCGGGATTGACATACATTGCATTTGACGGCAAATATCGCACCAAATTTTCAGAGGCGTGGCCAGGATTTCGGAAAAATAGGGGGATGGGGGTGGAGCGTTGGGGGAATTGTACATTGCACTCCATACAATATTTTTGAAAGCAAAGGTTGGGGGCTAAAAGAGGTTGAGTTGTATTGGAAAAATTTTCAAAATATTGTTAAAAACAAAAGAATAATGATTAAAATATCTCAGGCTTAGCGCTAATTATTTTGTTCATAGGTCACCGAAGGGGGGGGGGGGTTTGGGGGGGGGGTCACCCCCCCCTACGGCCTCTGAGACCTATCCCCCCCCCTAAGGCCCATTTTTGACCCCTCCCCCTCCCCATCGACCCCTTGAACCCCTGACCCCCCCCCAAGCCCCACCCCCCCCCCCTTTCCACCACCCCCCCACTAGACAATCCCAAAAAATGCTTAAAAAATGGTCAAATTTCGTCAAAAAATTGTCAATTTTGGTCAAAAAAATGGTACCCGGGGTGTGACCCCCCCCTGCTTTTTTTCAAATAAAACACCCCGGGGTGTGACCCACCCCTGGAGGTCAAAAACCTCCACACCCCGGGGTGTGGACCCCCCCCCTGAGCCGTCGAAGGTCGGTGACCTATGATTTTGTTTACTTATATTTGCAGTGTTTTTTAAAGTTAAACTTTAAAAATTTTAGGTTTAAAAAAACTATATAAATTTTGATGCCCCACAAACCAAAAATTTTCAAAAATTGTCATTGCTATTCATCAGAAATATCACTTTAAAAGTTATTTTATTTGTAATCCAATAAATAAGGTGAAGAACCATTGGTTCCTTGTGCGAATCAAAGTAGGACATTTTTTTTAAAAAATCAACTGTTTGTAACCCAGAAAATCAATTATATACCAAAACAAACCTAAAATGAAACAAAGGGAAGTGTGGACACCTCTAACTCATGTCTACAGTTTATTGAAAAAAATTTTGTAAATATTTTTAAAAAATAAGTAGCCAATTTACAATCTTTTTTCTAGTAAAATATTTTTTATTATATACTGTTGTTTTAGTTTGCGCATTGTGTCTAGGTCAAGTGAAGAATTAAACTTCTGCATTTGATCAATGCAGGTAATTCTATTTTTAATTATATTTATATTTAAAAAATAACCAATGTAAAGTGTTTTGTGTAAATATGATGTATGTTATTAAGACTATTGTGGGTGCCGCGGGAGCGCCATTGGGCGGCAGTGTTTTTTCGGGGGGGGGGGTCTTCAGGTGCTGAACCCCTTTGCTTTTTAGGGGAGAAGACCCCTAGACCCCACGCCAGAGTGGATGATTTCAAGTTTAGAGATGGGAGTCAGCATAGGTAAGTGTGATGTGAGTGTGAGGGGCCTTAATGCAATGGTGATATCTGCCCCCTGCAAACTTCCAATACGTTTATTCTAAAATTTAACGAGTCCTCCGGTACTAAAACCTAAAAAATGAAGTATTCTGTGTATACATACCCCCAAAAAATTCTTGGTGATGGTACCTATTATACCCTAAAAAACATCGAAGTAACAGGGGGAGGCGCCCCCATTTTTCAGTTTTAATGTTTTGGAAATCGTAAATTTTAAGGCATCAAATTGTTTGTAAAAAAATTTTTCTTTGTTTTATAGACTTATTTTTATTGAATAATAGGAAAATAAAGAAGTATATGACATAAACAAGGTAATATACACTAAATAAATAATTTTTTTAGTCCTTTTATAACGCCTAAAAATTTTTCTCCAGGAGGCGAATTTGGGGGGGGGGCTGGTGTCCCTGGTTACCCCAAATTAAGGGGGGGGGGCGCGGGGGTGTCAGAAAAATCTTAAATTTTGGGGGAGTATAACCCCTCATCAACCCCCCCTGCCCACCTATGATTTCATTCCCCCCCACTCAGAGAGAAGTGGGGGGGGAGAAAAGGTAAACCCCCTCCCCAATTTTGGAAAAACAAAGAAAAAAATGTCTTTAAAATGACTTCTAAGTGACTCCAAACTTACGTTTTGAGGTCAAAATGAATGTTTCAAACAGTAAAAAGCTAAAAGATGCACTAAAAAGGGATTTTTGACCTAAAATTAGCGTTTTTTACCTTTTTTTTCTTCAAAATCAAAAAACGATATGTAAAATGCATTCAACAACATTGTGCGTAAACAAACTGCTTAAAAGTACAAAGGTTTTTAAAAATAGTTCCATGCATAAGAAGGATTTTTTAATTCATAGCTATTATTTTCTAGTTTCGACAATTAATGATGTTTCAACGTTAAAAAACAGCGTTTCTTTGAATTTTTATTTATATACCTTGGCGTTGGCGCATTTTTAACAATTGTTAAAAAACAGCTGAATTATTATCTATTATCTATTGTTTATTGAATGAACATAAAATTTTGTTCGCCACAATTTTCATACGTGTACCACAAAATACTGGCATGGCTGGCATACTCTGATTCACTCGACAAATTTCACTCAAATATTTTTAAATTGTTATACTTTTTTGTGTCGAATGCAAACCAAAAACAACCAGCGGAGGAGAAAGAGTTGCGCAACACGATTCTCATATAAAAAGAAAAAAAAAATGTTTTAAAAAAAATGCGCTTTACCAACAAAAAAACAACCAAAAAAACACATTCCCAAATCTGAAATCTCTTCTCAAATATACTTTTTCCTAAGCCAAGCAAAACCAAAAACAACAGCAGGAAGAAAAAGAGCGCAAAAGCACGATACACAAAAAGAAAAAAGAGAAAAAAAAAAAAGAAATAAAAAAAAGGAGAAACTCACGAAAAAATATCAAGGGCGCAGGAAAAAACAACGCAAATATCCGGAAAGAATCTCCAAAAACTCCCCAGCAAACCAAAAACAACCAAGAATAAAAAGACCAAAACCATCTCATTATGAAAAGGAAAAAAAATTGTTTTTATTTGTTATAAATTGAAAAAATGTTTAGGACTCTACCGAAATTAATATCAAGGGCGCAGGAAAAATACATCCAAATCTCAAACCCCTTTTGCAAAAATACATTCCAGTAAAATATCTTCGGAAAAAAATAACTTCTTGCCGTGCGTCGCGGAAGACATTATGCTGGAAGGTATTCTTTCCGCCGTTTCAAAAAATAAACCGACGAGTGAGACGCGCAGCGAAAGTAAAATAAAACAATCTTATAAATTTAAAAAAATTGCCAACTATGCGAATTTACAAACCAAAAGCAAAGTTATAAAATATTTCATTTAATCTAAATTTCCAAAAAAATAATGTTTGAATACAGGTCTCAGACATGTGCAACACTGAATCAAATTTCAAAACTTTAGTTTCGAGGGGGTTATAAACCTTATGAAAAAATAAAAAAACAGAAAAAAAACTACGATGTGGTTTAAAAAGTAGGGGAACCTAAACAGAAAACAAAAAGTATATCCTCCCCAAATTTAATCTGGTAGATCCGGTAAAACGGGGAAAATGGGGAAGTAGACCAAGGAGGCACAGGAGGAATGGGAAATTAAACAAGGGGGGTTTTCAAAAACAGTAGAAGAGCACATCCTGAGGTGTATAAAACTAATATAAGGACGAAATAGGAAGATGAATTTAAAAATAAGAAAGAGAATTTAAAATTTAAAATTATAAAACCAAAAAGCAAAATAAAAAATAAAATATAAAAAATAGAAAATAGTTGATTTAAAAATCAAAAACTAGAAATTAAGAAAAAAAAAAAGCAATTAGCTACTAACAACAGAAGAAAAAAAAAAAAAATGGAGGGAGGAAGAAACAGACGGAATTCTTTTTTTAAAAATGGAGGCTTCCTTTTTTGAAAACAAAAAACACTCGAATGAGGATGCGAATCTGTATTTAACGCGTTTATGATATGGTTTATATTTGTTGACAACTGTATGCTCACAAAATTTTAATTTTAAAATATCCTGTCAAACGGGGAAGCGACCACCATGCCAGGAGGCACGCAAAGGGAAGGCAAAAAAGGGGCGAAGCACCAGAAGCTCATCCCGCAGTGCGACCTCAGAAAGAAGCTCCGGAAGAAGTTCTAATAAAAAGAAGAAGAAAAATGTATCAGAAAAGCATCTTCAAAAAAAAATTAAAGCAAAAATAGTTAATTTTTGTTTCAAAAACAAAAAGGAGCAAGAAAAAAGGATTAACGGACCACCAAAGAGAAAAAAAAAAGGAGGAAGACCAGAGCAAACACCGAAAAAAAACACAAGGAAGCCAGAGGCAGGCCGCAACTAGCGGAAATAGATAAAAAAAACTTTTTAATGCATTGATATATTGCAAATCAATTATTTCCACATATGGGGAATCTGTGAAAAAAAAATTTTAGACATAGCTAAAGATTTATATGATTAAAAGTTGGAAACTTTATCAATCAAATAAATTGCTGATAAATTAGTAGGAATTTGGGTTAATCTCTCCCCTCTCCAAATTATTAAAAAAAATTATTTTCATGAATTAAATGTTTAAAAGCTTAAACTAAAAATATTTGAGTTTTTTGTTTGATATCTGCGCGCACAAAAGTTAAAAACTCTTTTTTTTTAAAGTTTTTACCCGCAGATCTAAAAAACAACAGTAACAGAAAATAAATTTCATCCAGACCCAAACACTTTATTTTTATTATCAATTGGCTTAAAAAACAAATAAATATTTGAAAAACTACTTATTCTCTTTTTTTAACGCCATTTCAGAAAAAAGAGTGTTCATCAACTTTTAAAACAGCGCAATTACTTTAAATTTCGACAAAATGTCGTGATGAAAAAATAAGTCACAGTGCAAAGCACAAAACAAAATTTAACTTGCATATCCATGTTTAAGAATTCCCATGAGCTTGTAATCTCCTATTCCCACAGAGCTGCTGAAGACGACACAGCCACTGTACATAGCCATTCCAAAATGCAGTAAACTGCTTCAGCAAAATTGCAAAAATCCACATTCCTTACTACCCTGGATAAAATCCCCATGGACAAATTCCCCATAGGCCAAAATCCCATAAACGTTATAAAATCCCCATAAGGTGGTGTAAATTCTCCAAGAAACAGTGCAAATTTCCCATAAGATGGTGTAAATTCCCCATAAATATAATGCGTTTGCAGTATTTCCTTAAAAATTTAACACTTGGAAATACAACAAAACTTTATCATGATAAAGTTAGCTTGATTTTAGGGCTTTGCTTAGGCTTAAGAAAAAATTAAAACATTTTTAATGCTTTTATAATTAAAATTTAGTTTTTTTTACCACATTTTAGTTTGCAAACGCATTTCTGATTGTTATGGGGAATTTGCACTACTTTATGGGGAATTTGCACTACTTTATGGGGAATTTGGCCATGGGGATTTTACACTACTTTTATGGGGATTTTGCACGTCACCGATATTATACATTGACTATTGACAAATATTGTTGGCTACTACTATTAAGGAATATTATGGACTATATTAATTCTGATTGCATAAGTAGCATAGAATATTACTCACTGAATTAGAGTATTAAATAATTAATACAATACTTGTTGTATGTAGAAAGTGTTAAATAATGACAAACTAGAAAGTACACCGACACCGACCACCTTTGCTGCAAATTATTATTTCTAAGCCTAAGAAAAACCTAAAACTTCAAATAAAATTACGGTAGAATTTGGTCCGTGTCGGTGGACGGTGTCGGTGTACTTTCCAGTAAATTTTTACAGATTCATATTAGTAGCAAAAATATATAATATAGGGAAAAATGTGCAACTCCTGTTTGAAAAAGTGACAGTAACTATATCATTTAAATGACGATGGATCATTTAAATGTAACTAGGTACATTTAAATGTAACCGCGAGTTACATTTAAATGTACCTAGTTACATTTAAATGTAACCAGTCACATTTAAATGTAACCAGTTACATTTAAATTCGGGCTCAGCCGCTACATTTAAATTCAAAAGTTTTGTTCGGAAAAAAAACGGCAAACTGGAAAGTACACCGACACCGTCCACCGACACCGACCACCTTTGCTGCAAATTATTATTTCTAAGCCTAAGCAAAACCTAAAAATTCAAATAAAATTACGGTAGAATTCGGAATTACGGTAGAATTACGGTAGAATTCTTTCGGCAAAATTTTTGGAAGCTTACAGGTGTATACCAATGTACCAATTACGTTTAAGAACGCTTCAGTAAAACAGCAATTGGACAACGCTTGTTAGTTTTTCAACTTAAAAACGTTAAATAATGAAGCATTTATGAAAAGAAATGTATAGACAACTCCAAGGCGATGAAACTTATTTTAAACGTACAAAATAAAGTGAAATCTAAACGGCTTTCCAAACACTGAACTTAATTAAAAAAATTCTTGAACATAATTAATGTTAAAAACACAACAAATTTAAAATCAGAGAGTGTTGCCCCAAAAAATTATTGAATAATAATTATTAAATTTGATAACGCGTAAACAGAGCACAGGAAATCAATTAATAAGTTTCAAAAACTAAACAAAACCTGCCAAAACAATTTGTGTGTTTTATAAAACCTTCGTGAAGACAGGTGATTTTAAAGTAAACAATTAAACGCAAACAACTAATAATTTAAGCCCGAACAAATAACGTTTTTTTCAACAACAATGCGTTTTTTTTCCGAACAAAACTTTTGAATTTAAATGTAGCGGCTGAGCCCGAATTTAAATGTAACTGGTTACATTTAAATGTGACTGGTTACATTTAAATGTAACTAGGTACATTTAAATGTAACTCGCAATTACATTTAAATGTACCTAGTTACATTTAAATGATCCATCGTCATTTAAATGATATAGTTACTGTCACTTTTTGGAACAGGAGTTGCACATTTTTCCCTATATTATATATTTTTGTTAGTAGGTCTCTCCTTTTTTAAAAACTCAGCAATATCAAAAATTTGCATATTGATGCAACAAAGTGAAGGGATAGTAACTAAGCCTTTGTTTGTATTTCAGCTCATACATTAGGATGATCAGGGATTTTCAGGTCAGGGAATTTCTCTCTAACAACTTTAGGGTTTTTTTTATAAGTTTTTTTTTTACAAAACAATATAGGTTTTAAGGGAAAATTAAGGACAAATAAAGATTTCCACAAATGATCCTTCATTGATCAATCAATTCATATTATATTCAATGAAAACGATCATACAGCACATTAGCAGAATTAGCACAGACATTAATTAGCACATTAGTTGGCACAATCAATCACAATTAATTTTAAGGGTTTTTAGGGGTTTTTTTGGCTGATTTAGAAAGATTTTTTTGAAATCCTGGAAACCCCCGATGGATCATTTATTTCATTTTAAAAAATGTTGCGGTTTAATTTAATAATTTTAATTTTTTTTTCCGAGGAACATCAGCCAAAACGCTAAATTTTAAAGGCTACAGAAGTAAGAAAATTAAAAAAACTTATTTATTTAATTTATATTTATTATTATTTATTTATATATATTTGTATTTATTTTATTATTATTAAATTTAATAATAATTTAATATATATTTATTATATTAGAGAGTAGAGCCGAGCGTGATTTAGTTTTAGCAAAAATATATAATATACCGAAAAATGTGCAACTCCTATATAAAAAAGTGCGGAAACGTAGGCCATTATAATGAGCCTCTCCATTTAAATGACACTCCACTATAATGGCATAGTAGCCATTTTAATTCGGCCAGTTAAAATGGAGAGGAAGCTATTATAATAGCCATTTATGGACTTAATTTCACTTCATATACTCACAAGTGTAATACTGTCCGGGCCGCACGAGTTTTCCCGTGTTGCTTTAATTCTGTCCAACACAGTAAAACTCGTGCGGCTCAGACAGTATTACACTTGTATATATAAAGTGAAATTAAATGAATAAATGGCTATTATAATGGCTTCCTCTCCATTTTAACTCGCCGAATTAAAATGACTATATGCCATTATAGTGGAGAGTGTCATTTAAATGGAGAGGCTCATTATAAAGGCCACCTTTTCTGTACTTTTTTATATAGGAGTTGCACATTTTTCGTTATATTATATATTTTTGGTTTTAGCGTGTTCTCAATTTCATGGTGCGTGCGCGATATTTAGGATTTGAGGGACTTTAGCACCTTTGCTTTTTAGCAAAATAAATATTCCACTATTGTTGCACAATAGGGTAGTGCATTTAATTTTGGCACTTTTCCCAATTGAGCATTTTTGATTTTGGACTATATCTTTGGTAATCCTGGACGGAATACGACGTTTGATAGCTCAAATGAGAGCTAATTATATGTAGATGACTGTCGTGAGCTTTTTATTTGTTATGTTATGATATTTTTATTTGAAATTGTGTGATTTTTAATTTAAAAAAATTGTTACTAGTTTTTAGAACATGGGCATTTCATGAATACGCAATAAATTGGTTTAAAAATTAAACTGTTCTGGTAAAATTTAGTCTATTTTCCGAATTTTTAGTCCCCGTGGTTCTACGTTGTGTCTGTGGTGAGCAATCGTTATAAAATAAAATAGTGTAATTTCGGCACACTATTGCTGTAGGTAAAAACGAGTTGAATTTAGTGGTCCGGTGTTAAATTGTAGTTGTAAATAGTTAAAAGACAACGTTTAAATGTGTAGGAGTCATAGCACTGCACCTAAACTCGATTAAGCAGGTCTTTTTAAAAAGTGCCGAAATTAAATGCACTTTTTTCTCAAATTTTCCTCATTTTGATACCATTTAGCATTTTAGCTGTAACTTTTTGCCAGTTACACGTTGAACAACAAGTAAAAGCTTAAATTAAAGAAAACTGTCTGGAGATAATGGTAGGTTTTTAAATTTTTAAAAATGATGATTTTTTGACTGAGAAACAATCGATTGTTTGTAAAGTGCCAAAATTAAATGCATACATTTAATTTCGGCAATTTTCCATTTTTTTAAAAACTGATATAATTAAGTAAAAAAACAACTTTCGTACAGTGAATTTTTTATGACGCAACGCAGTATCCTAAAAGCTTTGAAATGAGCTATCAAACATGAAAATCAGGTCATACAGTGAAAAGTTACATTGGAAAAACGAAAAAGTGCCGAAATTAAATGCACTACCCTATTATTTAAAAAAATACATAATTTCTAATGTTTATTTTTAATTATAGATTATTAATGTACAATTAGCATTAAATAAAAATCATGATTGTATATCAAAATATCTTACTATATCTACAAGTTTGTTTAATAATAGCTAGCATTATTGTGCTTCAATGTGCGATACGTGCAAACTCTGTGCTCAGCACGGAAACCTAGGACGTGGACGCCCCAAAAGGCCGGCCGGTTCGTGAATAGGCTGATTATACCCGACCCCCAAAACTTTTTTGGGGGTATTTTTATAAAATTTTTTTGGCTTTTTTTGGTTAAGTATAAAATTTGTTTTTTTTTTGGGGGGGGGTAATGTATTTTTGTATATTTATTTCAAGTTTGTATATTTATTTTGAGTTTTTTTCATCTGAAACATTCATACCTATGTTTCAAGATAACATTATTTAAAAAATATAAAATTTTTTTTTAAAATTTTAGATTTCTCTGTGGCCACACTTAGTTGTGGTGAGTTACCCCAGGGAGGTCGCATCGATATCTGCGACACTGGGGTATTGTGCAGCTAGTTTTTTTAAAAAAACACGGAATGTTTGGCCCAGGTGAGTGCAGTGGTGTTTTGTGTAAATTAAAATTTTTGCTTTTGTAAAGCTTCCACCTTATTTAATCAATGACTATTTTGCTTTTTAGCTATTAAATAAAATATTTATTCTATATCAATATTTATTCCTATTTATCCCATTTTAGCAGGCAGTTTTGGTCTCTTGTGACCATCGGGCCAAACCGCCGCCGCTCCTGCCACCGCAAACTACCCCCCTGGATCCCTCCTTCACTGAGGTCCCAATACCACCACCACCTTCAGAACGTGTAATTCCTTGTGGTGGTGGTGATGGGGTTGGGAGGATCCTTTCAGTGATTGGGGGATCTTGGGGATGATTGGTGGAGGCGGGGTGGTGCTGTGTTTTTGCCAGAAAACACTTTTTAGTAGAAATGGGTAAGAAAGTTAAAAAGTTAGTTCTTAAAAACGTTTTTATTTTATATAAAAGTTTTTTCTCTATCTTGTTTTTGTTTACCATAATATTAAAAAGCAGGGGGACATTACATTTTGTCAAAAATAATCAATACAAAATTTCGATTTTTTTGTGACCACACCAGCACACCTGTCATTTATTATTATTATTTATTTTAGAAAACTTCAAATTTTTTCTGTCTTGTTTTGTGTACCCACCCACCACCCAGCTACCAACCCCACCATTCTTTTGATTTACCAATTATGCAAGCAAGGGGAACTTGTATTTAAAAAAAATCACGTTTTTTTTTGTTTGCACCTTTTCATTACATTATTGACTTCAAAATTTATTTTATATTTTGAGTTTTTTTCCTTGCTGTGTCCATAGGGTAGTGCATTTAATTTTGGCACTTTTCCCAATTGGGCATTTTTGATTTTGGACTATATCTTTGGTAATCCTGAACGGAATACGACGTTTGATAGCTCAAATGAGAGCTAATTATGTAGATGACTGTCGTGAGCTTTTTATTTGTTATGTTATGATATTTTCATGTGAAATTGTGTGATTTATAATAAAAAAAAATTGTTACTTGTTTTTAAAACATGGGCATTTCATGATTACGCAATAAATTGGTTTAAAAATTAAACTGTCCTGGTAAAATTTAGTCTATTTTCCGAATTTTTAGTCCCCGTGGTTCTACATTGCGTCTGTGGTGAGCAATTGTTATAAAATAAAATAGTGTAATTTCGGCACACTATTGCTGTAGGTAAAAACGGGTTCAATTTAGTGGTCGGGTGTTAAATTGTAGTTGTAATTAGTTACAAGACAACGTTGAAATGTGTAGGGGTCATAGCACTGCACTTAAACTCGATTAAGGGGTTCCTTTTAAAAAGTGCCAAAATTAAATGCACTTGTTTCCCAAATTTTGCTCATTTTGATACCATTTAGCATTTTAGCTGTAAGTTTTTGCCAGTTACACATTGAACAACAAGTAGAAGCTTAAATTAAAGAAAACTGTCTGGAGATAATGATAGGCTTTTAAATTTTTGAAAATAATGATTTTTTGACTGAGAAACAATCGATTGTTTGTAAAGTGCCAAAATTAAATGCATACACTTAATTTCGGCACTTTTCTATTTTTTTAAAAGCTGATTTAACTAAGTAAAGAACAACTTTCGTACAATGAATTTTTTATGACGCAACGCAGTATCGTAAAAGCTTTAAAATGAGCTATCAAACATGAAAATCAGGTCATACAGTGAAAAGTTACATCGGAAAAAATCAAAAAGTGCCGAAATTAAATGCACTACCCTACACTCTTGAAAAGCAGGCAAACCTTCGTCAAAAATAATTAATCCAAAATAAACTTTTTGTGACCACACTTGTTTTGTTCACCCTCCAGTTCACACGACCAACCCAGCTACCAACCACCATTCACTTGATTTACCTATTAATTATACAAACTAAAATTCCTCAAATATTCTGAAAAATTTTGAGTTTTATTATTTTCCCTTTGTCTTATATATATAATAATAATTATTTATTATGCGCCCATTGACTGATGACCATGCAATTTTGTTACAACAACTTTGTTCCATTTTTTCTTCTGTGCAGCATAAGCATGCAGAGGGCAAGGGGGTGGGGAATTCGGATTTCAAAAAAAATCACGTTTTTTTGCTTGCACCTTTTTCATTACATTATTGACTTCAAACTCTATTTTTATATTTCAAGTTTTTTTTCTGCTGTGCTCCATATACTCTTGAAAAGCAGGGAAACCGTCAAAAATAATTAATCCAAAATAAACTTTTTGTGACCACAACACTTTATTATATATTTTTTTTTAAAAAAATTGTCAAAAAATTTCAAGTTTTTTTCTCTCTCATCTAAAGCCCGATTCACACTTCAGGTTTAAGGTTTACGATTTAAGGTTTATGATTTAAGGTTTATGGTTTACGGTTTAAGGTTTAAGGCTCTCGATTCACACTCCATCATTGTAGATTTAAGGTTTTTAGTTTGCGAACGCTTTTTTATGTTTCAAAATGTTTGGATTAGGATTGTTTGATGACGATTTTGAGGATTTAGTTGGTCTTGCTATTATATACCGACGCAGAAAAAAGAAACTCCAGTCTCATAGGCGATGGTGGGTGCGTCCGATCAATAAAAAACGTTTTAAGCTAGGTGAATTTCATAATCTTGTCCGAGAAATGAAACTTTGAGATTCAGACTATTTTTACAAGTATTTCCGTATGACTCCCGATCGATTTGATCATCTCCTCAGTTTACTCGGCGATCAGTTGCAGAAATCGAATCTTTGGCGAGACAGCGTTTCGCCATCTTAACGTCTTGCAATTGTGTTACGATATTTAGCTACAGGCGACTCACAACAAACCATTGCTATGAACTACCGTTTGGGGATCTCAACGGGTTCGTGTAACTTTATAAAAAATTGCAACAATTTTTATACATCATCTGTTGCAATATATTTGAATTTTATTCTGAGATTTTTATTGAAAGTGCGCACAAATAAATACCAGGTCATAAATGAGACAGGGTTACTATCGTTGGGTGGGTCCCAACTTCTAGCTTTAAAATTTCAATGTGTACTTCCAAAAAAACCAGAGTTAAGATGATCAGGTTTTTTTTATTTTTCAATTTTATTTTTATTTTTTAGCTTTTTGGCTATTTTATAAACTTAAAAATCCCCCTCTCCTTCCAAAGAATTTTTAAGACTAATAGTTTTTTTGATAATAAAATATAATATAACTATTATGAAACTTAATTTGATGTTTTTAAAATTCTTATTTTGGACCCTAAAATCGACCTAAACCTCTCCTAGAATCGCTGGTCTAAATTGAAATTGACTAAAAACCTAGAAGAATTTTAGAGCTAGAGAAAAATTTAGGAATTTTTAAATCTATATCTATCGAAAAGTTTGACCGCAATATTTAAAAGAAAAACTTTTTAGAAATATTTCTCACAAAATTTATAACCATGTCAAGTTAAAAAAACTCCCAAAATGTTATAAAACATAATATGTATTACAAAATTTCAAAAGTCCCAAAATCGGATGTTGGTGTCAGCTTTATCAAATTTTGGTTGCAATAACAAAACATTTTAAAATGTGTATTAAAGCAAATCTGACGTTATGAACTTTACACGAAACCGTTTTAATATAGTTTGCAACATTGTGAATGAAACTTTACCAATAATATGGAATACGCTTTATCCAAAATTTTTAACGCCGCCCAAAACAACCGCTGAGTGGGAACGCGTTGCTCAAGATTTTTACGAAAAATGGCAGCTACCACATTGTCTCGGAGCTTTAGATGGAAAACATGTAAATATTCAAAAACCGCTAAACAAGGGATCCCAATTTTTTAATTACAAAGGTTACCATTCAATTGTTCTGTTAGCAGTAGCTGATGCTAATTATCGGTAAAAATATTCAAGAAAAGTTAGCTGAATCAGTACAATTTTAAAATATTTTCTAAATCTAACACAAAATTTTGAATTTTAATTTCTAATTTTAAAGTGGTTTTACAGCCTCCAATTTTTATATTTTAATTTTTTATTAAAAATGTACAGCACAATTTAAATATTTTTTTTTTAATTTTACACCAAATTTTACCAAGTTAGTTATTTTGATGCTAATTTTTAAGTGATTTTACGATCTCCGATTTTAAAATTTTAATGTCTTATTTAACGCATTTATGTTGATTTATTTGAGCTGATTTTGTATTTCTCTAACTTATTTATTTTTACCGCAGATTTTTATCTGTTGACATCGGCGCTCAAGGTAGTAAAAGTGATGCAGGGATTTTCACTACCTCAAATTTTGCACAGAAGCTTGAAACAAATCAAATAAGTATGCCTAAAGCCAGTAACCTACCCGGCTCAAATATCGAGATGCCCTACTTTTTTGTTGGGATGAGGCGTTTCCCCTAAAGGTGCAGTAGTTTGGATTCTAAAAAAATTTTTTTAATAAAACAAAAGAAAAAATAGTGAAACAATCAAAAGGAGCAAAATAGTTTAAAAGGGGTAACGTGTAAGGTTTATTTAAAACATTGAAAGCCGTGCTACATATTTTATTCATATTTTTGGTTTTAGTAATTTTTGATTTTATAGAAAAAAATATGTTTTGAGATAACCTATTCACACCTTACTTCACTTTAAAGCCCTATTTAATGCGACCATTTCCTGGCAAACAATTAAATAGCCACGCTCAAAAAATCTATAACTACCGGCTTTCCAGAGGTCGCCGAGTAGTGGAAAACGCATTTGGAATTCTCACAACAAAGTTCCAAATTTGTGCCATTGTTCTTCAAGACGCTCAAAAAGCTGAAAATATCATGAAAGCGACCGTCTGTCTTTATAACTATTTGCTAATTTTTGACGGAGCTAAGTATGTAGATCCCACTTTAATCGATCATGAAGACCGTTTGGGAAACATGGAAAAGGGTTATTGGCACAAAGAAATGGCCAAGGACACTAGCCTCATTAATGTCCGTCAGTTGGCTGGTTCGAGATTTTCAGAAGTTGCAGGCGAATGTCGCAATTAACTAGCAGAATACCTTGAAACGCCTGAAGGAAAAGTGTTTTGGCAAGATGATGTTGTTAATAAAGGAAAAGACTGACTCATTAACAAAAAAACTGACAATATAATTAAAACTATGATATTTTTTAATAACCCTTATTATTGTAGTTATAATAAATGTGTTGTAAAAATTTAATTGTTTTCAACAAAAATTTATTTTTATGACACAAATGAATTTCATAATAGTGTGCAAAAAATTAAAATATATCAAATATTTTTAATCAATTAGTAACCTGATAAACGTCATTATATAAATTTGGAAATTCAACTTCTAAGAGAACTTGTTGTATTCTGACTTTTGCTAGGGCTTTTTGTTCAGCTGTAAATCGTTTAAGAGTTTCTCCCAAAGAAATTCCATATAACCGGTCTTCATCTTGAAGGTTGGTTTCCATTTTCAACCTTCGGTTTTCTAACGCATTTAGCAGGTTTTTTTCAAATGGGTCTGGCTCCTGGGAACGTTTCTGTCTCTGAAAAAGAAAATTATTATGCCTAAGCCTAAGCCTATAGTTTAAGCAATGTTCTTTGAAAAAACAATTACAACCTTTTTTAATTCATTTTTTAACACTTTTGAATCAGATTCAGATTCAGTTTTATTTCCTTTATAAGGCCTTTTTGCCGTCAGTGACAACAATATGCGGTGGCCGAGTGGTTATTACATTTGTTTATATCTGGTTTCAAATCCCACTGAGCACAAATTTTATTTTACTTTTTATTTTTGAATTAGTTATTTTATCGCTTTTAAAATTAAATACATTTTTCTAAAACATTATAGACATGTATGATTTAGTCCAACAAATTTTAAAAAATACAAAAAACTATATGTTTTCTTTGTTTTTTTGTTAAATATTGTTGTAGGCTATTTCTAAGTCCAAAACCCAACCAAACCTCCTAAGTTATAGCATTATGTTTAGAATTTAGTTCGATATGTTTAGAATTTTGTCCGATCTGAATTTGATGTTTAAGAATTTAAATAAAATGTGTTTTTTTTTGTTTCAAAAATCTAAAAATTGAAATTATTTTTCTTGATAGTAGTTCAAATTTTAGAAGCATTAAAAACATAAAAGTTGTTCTAGAATTTCATTAAGATTCAAACATCTGAATAGGTGAAAAAAATATGGACGCCAGGTAAAATAAATTTCAAATTTATTTTTATGTCCAAAGTTATAGGTTTTACCTTAATTCTAGCGGGCGGAATACCAGAAACGCTTGGAACCGGAGTTGTCTGCAAACTTTCTTGGCTGTCCGTTGTTAAAATTTCACGGCTTTCATTCAGGTAGCAGTAGTCGTCGTCCATTTCTTCTTCGCCAGTTGTCTCTTGAGTTTGTTCAAAATCCGGCCTCTCATTTTGGCTGACACGTTTTGCTTTTGCTGGAGAAACTGTTTGCTCTCTTCTGAAATAAATAATGTAATTTAGTTTTGAGTAAAAAATAATGCGCATAAGTTGTTTTCATTGTAAATTCACCCACCAACCCAGAGCCTATACATTGGTAACAAATGATAAATTGACATTCAAAGCTATTTTTTCTAAGATCAAATCAGTATAACAGACCTGTGCACTGCCCCCTGGGGTTAAAACCGGAGGGGAGCAATTCTAAAATTGGGGGGGCACGGGGGGCAACTTTTTGGAAATGGGGGGGCAATAAAACGGGAGTGCAAGCAGGGGAGACAGAAAAAAAGAAAAAAAAAGAGAAAAAAGAAAAAAAGAAAGGAAAAAAGGGACAAAAAAGCGAAAATAAGGTAAAAATAGGTCTAAAATGGCTTAAAATACATTGAAATAGGCTAAAAACTGCAAAAAATTCGCGATGATGGCGTCATCATAGGTCAAAAATGGCGTCATAATTTTAGGGTACTTTTTCATTTTTTGGCGGGGGGCAATAAAACGGTGGGGGGCAAATCCTCCAATAAAACGGGGGGCATTTCCAGACTGTGCACAGGTCTGGTATAATTTTTAGAAAGCCTGTTTAAAAGCTTATCTCTTATAGTTTAGAATAATACAAAAAATACTAAAAATTAAGGGGTAGCGCCTATTAGGATAATATTTAAGGTATTTGAGATTTTACAAAATTTTGTAGGAAAGTCCCGAATCCACACAAAACCCCCTCTCCTTTCTGTTTGTTTAGGTCAGCACTAGAATCTTAAAATCTTGTATTATTTATATTTCCTCTACAAGATTTTTTTTATTTCTTTTTTTCTTATATATTATTATCATTCATTTCATTTATATATAAAAAAATTTAGAAAAAAAACAAGCAATATATATGGGATAGGCACTGTTCGTTTTCACCCCCCTCACCCTCTCACAAACATTTGTACCCCATATAAAACACACCTTATAGCCCCCCCCCCCTAGAAAACTAGACTCCCCCCCACCCCCAGATACTTTCATCCCTCCCCCCCTCTTCTTTCTACTTATTCCACACTACATTTTTCTTAGCAAATCTTTAAAAATCATTATATAAAAGCTTTATTTTATTTTATCAAAAAAAAAAAAAAAAAAAAATAAACAAACTAAAACATAAAACCACCACCCAAATTAACACCCCCAAAAAACAAACAAAAAAAAAAATAATAAAACACCAAAAAACAGGAAACGGATGTATTTGATTTTGAACTCCATACGATTTTTTGTACTTACTTACATAATTTCTTGAAAAAAATTGAAAAATGTTGCTTAAAAACCAAAGGTCAGATGCGGTAATTTTGAAGCTATGGGGATCAAAATTTACAAACCCAGAGCCATACATGGGCAAGTTGGTCTGGAGTGGGGGGGTTACACTCAAATTAGGAGGGGTAAAAATCCGAGAAACGCAAAATACCCATATCGTTTTTTCTGGAGTGCATTTTACCCATATCGTTTTTTGATTTTAAAGAAAAAATAGGTAAAAAACGCTAATTTTAGGTCAAAAAGCCCTTTTTATTGCATTTTTGAGCTTTTTATTGTTTAAAACATTCATTTTGACCTTAAAACTTAAGTTTGGAGGCAGTTAGAAGTCATTTTAAAGATATTTTTTTCTTCATTTTTCCAAAATTGGGGAGGTTAACCTTTTCTCTCCCCCCCACTTCTGAGTGGCGGAGGGGGTTAAACCTCCCTTCTCAGAATGGGGAGGAGGGGTTAAACCCCCCAAATTGGGGAGAATGGGGTGGTTAACCCCCAATCCTCCCCGTGCCCATGTATGCCCAGAACTCCTTGTCTCGGTCTACTCTGTTATCATACTTTTCTCCCACCTCCAGTAAACTGGGTTATAACCCGGAAAAATGTATCTAAATACAAATTCAACGAACCAAAAAAAATTAAAAACTATTTGGAGAAATCTTAAAAGGACAGACAAAACACTAAAAAGGCTTTTAATTTTAGCCGTCTTCATTGGGCGACTAAAAAAATTCCAGAAAATTTAGACCCCCTCCCTACCTCTGCCCAACGAACCGCATGTATTAGTTTTCTAATTGAAAAAACATGTAAAACAGGCACAAAGTTTATAAATAACTTGTTACACGGCAGTACATTAAAAAATATTTTACCTTCGAGTTTGTTGATAATCATTTAACCATAGCATCTGCTGGAAAAATCGCCATTGCGGTTCCGATTCGGTCCCCGATCCTGAAGGTTTCGGCTTCTTTTTTTTGTGAAAGTTTGTCGCAAATAAACCCATTTTTTTCTTGCTTCTTCGCCGTTGGACAAATTTAAAATTTGAGCGATAGATTCCCAGCGATTTTGAATAACGTTTTTATTAAAGTGATCTTCATGGCTTTTATCATAAATGTCCGGGCGTTTTTTTACTTCATCAATAAGTTTTTCATACAAATCCAAATCTTTCTCTTCATTCATTTTAAACGCTAATGCGTACAAATTGTGTCTTTTATGATATAAACAGATATAATAACGAATTTGTTAATAAAAATGTTTA
This sequence comes from Microlaimidae sp. YZB2_3, assembly GCA_030248175.1. Lineage (NCBI taxonomy): Eukaryota > Metazoa > Nematoda > Chromadorea > Desmodorida > Microlaimidae > Microlaimidae sp. YZB2_3. Next base: position 21,313 of record JASAMX010034375.1, read on the forward strand.
TTAGTAGTTTTTATCTAGATTTCAAATCAAGCCTAAGTTTAAGCATTGCTCAGTTTAAAAAATACATAAATCCAAATATCATTTTTCGCAAAATATACACTACATGTAAATAAATCTGAAATATATACTAGATTTTAGTTTTTTTTCTTTAAAAAACACGAAAGAACTTGTATAACTTGATAAACATTGTCTTATTTTACATATTTAAAAAAATTATTTATATTTCTATAATAAAAATTCCAAAAAAATAAATATTAAACTTATAACTTCAAAATCTGTTGCAAAATTACCAATTTAGAAATTATCGAGATGATTTGTGCGCATTTCAACTTATAAATTTATTATTATTTGGCATTAAAAACTTTCAATTAGCTAAATTTTTCTTAAACCTTAAACCAAACTTGGAACCCAAACCAAACCAAACCAACCGAAGGACTTTCGCGTAAACCAATACACCCCAAAAAACCAACCCCCCCCCGAACGAAACCCACAAAACAAAAAAAAAACAAACAAAAAAAAGCCAGACCCAAAGACGATGATAGCGACGATGACTGGAAGCCAGAACGCAACGTCATACGCCCATATTCTACCGATTTCAAGGCTGATTGGGAAGAAAACCCAGAAAAACCCGACCACTTAAAACAGCCAAAACCAAAAGGAATGTCAAATAAAGAATGGCGTAATCGCTGTTGTCGTGCATTTTTTGCTAAACGCCATAGATGTTGGTATGAGCAAAGGAAAGAAAAAGCTTGCAGGAACCTAGACCTCCAATCTACTAGCCCCAAAGCTAAACCTCAACAGCCCACCATCATGGATGAAGTGATGGCTGAAATGGATGAGACAGTGTAGGTTCTCTCATGTTGTCATACGTATACCTGTCTTAAGTATAAAAATAGCACTTATATAGCACACATGCATACAAAACACACAGACATTTTAAAAAAACACAGAAATGGATGGTCCGTAACAGCCTTATCAACCAAAGTTACTACGTGAACACTGGAAGTTGTATATACAAAAAATGAGGTAATATTTATTGAGTGAGGATATTCCAGGGAATACCCATTTCAATGGAATACAACTCAGTGGGCCCTGAGAAAATGTTTTTGCGCATAAATAAAAACGGTAAAATTAAAACGTATTGTGAATAAATAAATAAAAATTAAAAATATGGTTCAGAGATACCATATTAAAGTGCGCACAGTAGAATGGTTTGGCCAACCATATGAAAATGCGATATAAACGGCATAAATTGCGTGTACATATTGTTTGTGAAAAATAAATACGTTAAGGATTGAAAATAAAAACACATGGATCTATAAGTTGATAGGTTGTATTTTATTTAATTCTGTTGTTTTTACAGTGCTACACTACACGACAACGTAACGTATTCGCACAATAAAATAAAACCTTTACACTACTTGCCATACCAATAACGTTCAAAAAACTTTAAAATAAACGGTAATTGCAAATTTTTGCAATGTCACACAGGTTAAAAGCCATTTTCGCAAACCAGTTGTAACCAATGTATTCTTTACAATGTGTATTAATTGTACTTTCCTTATTCTTTTTAAAATATCTTTACTTTTCCATTTTCATAATTGTTTAGTGTTTTTCTTTCCATTTACTTAATGCTTTTGTACTTCTCTTAGTCAGTTCCTTTTCCTTTATATCTATGTGTGTTTGTACATACTCGTACCTAAATTAACTTTGTTACAATGTGTAAATAAATCATAAATGTGTTATTGGTATGGGTACAGTAGCGGAGGTAATCGTTGAATTTTTTACTTATTTTTCTTTAATTTAGCGAATCCTTTATTCCATATGGGTCAATTACTCGTGGGTCGTCATTGCGGACAACCTCAGTGCACTCATCCGCATTGTCTTCCGTTGCTCCAAGAGGAGGAGAGGCAACGTCAGCATCGCCTACAACAGCTGCAACAAACGCGAGCCGGGGATATTCCACCACTTCGCAGGAACCTCGCCATGTTCATTGATCGCTCAGGTCCCAAACCTCTGGTAGTGCTTCGCGATCCCGATGAGCAGCACCCGTTGCTGGTCCCGATCGAAGCGCACAGACCCCGACCATCCAACGCCGCTTTGGCGTTGGCCAATACCACTCCCAATCCTGCAGCATTTGCGGAAGAGTCCACTCAGGCGGAAGCCTTGACCTCTCGGGTCTCTGCGAATACAGGGAGTTTCTCCCAGGACCCTCCACCATATGGACGAACAATAAAAACTCTCTTCCCTCTGTCGTTTACAAACACTAGTCTTCATTCGTTACTCGCTGTTTACAAACATTTTTTTAAGAAAAATATTATTTCAAGTGATACAGACTTTATAATTCTTGCTCAAGCTACACGCCACTGATACCTCTGATACTTCCCCATGATACAGCTTACTAATTACGTGTATTTTTAATTGTCATACTTGTATTTTTGTGTGCCTTACTCCTAAATTGTGATACCAAATATTGTGTACTTCTACGGGTTTTTGTGTTTTTGTAAGTGTTACTCGTATTTACTTTGTATATGTATGTGTAATTGTTTTTTGTGTGTATTTTGTTAAAAGAAGTGAGAAATTTACCAAAGGTGTTTAGCCGCTAACTGCTAACACCACGTTCTTACAATAAAAAAGGGTTTTCTTTTCGTAGGTAAGGTGCTCCGCTAGAAACTGCACATCTTGCCACTGTCGGTATGCTTCCCTTAGCTGCGGACAGCTATGGACTGGTGGGGGAGGTGTGGCAGATAGCGTTGAGCAGTTTAGGTTAAATTAAAATAACAACATCAATTCATTTTTTAAGTGGTCATTACACTCGCGTTCAATTACGTCTTCATTTTCAATTTAAACATTTTTTAAAAATATATTAATGTACCCGCTGTAATCAAATTACAGTAGCCCGCGCCTGTCGCCGCGCATGTCAAAACAATCGCTTATAGCAGCATATGCGCTCTACGCGGTGCGTGGGCCCAGTGGGTTCCGTAATTATTGTTTTGCGCTTTAAACTTCAAGAATAGTCATCTACCGTTTGATCCGGAACCCTTCCGTTGGCAGACCCTTTGTAGGTATTTATAATTTCTATCCTTTTTTATACCTAAAAGAATTCCCCTCTGAGATGCCAACCGCTATAGTTGGTTGCGGCCAACTTAGGTAGGGAAAGTGTGTTAAGCGGAGGATTTACAGTGGCTGTCAATTTCTCCTTGAGATTAGGGCGGCATAACTGAAATAAATTGGTGGAATGGCCACGAAATGGTACAGGTATTTTAAATAGAGAACTTTGCACATAGCCTACTAACTTATTTGGTAGTTTGTTTTTAACTAAGGTAGCAGGTTACATAAACCCTCGGTGGGCTGTCGTCAAAGACAACCACCGTTCATAAAAATAACTTTTATCAAAAATTAGGTAAATTTCTTAAAAATCAAACTCTAAAATATAATTCAAAACACAACCTCTAACTAAATTAGAAAAATTAGTAATTTATCTGTTTTCTAACCCTAAAATTGTGTTTTCTTTAAACGGCTAAAAACACTAGCTTAGCATCTCCTAAAACACTTTCAAAACAGTCTTTTTGTCAAACTCAGTTAACCAAAAATTGCTCAAATGAGCTGTAACAAATTTACTGCTCTTTTGCTCGCCGCAACGCGGTCTGTTACGCCTATGTAATTGCTCTTAAAATAAACACTTTGTGTAAACCTTTGTGTAACCTCTTATTGCCGTAAATAATCTGTCTGCCAACGCAGCATCCATTCACAAACTACATAAACTAAGTAAATATCATTTTTAAGTAAAATAAGCTTAAAAATCGCAATCAAATCACACAATACCAAATCCCACACGACACATTGAAAATCACGAAAATCCAAACCTTGAGCCAATCCCTCATTATTCCCCTAACGAAACGTGAAAGTACTCTGGTATTTTTAATGTTTCGTTAAAAACTAAACCCTGTGTAAGGAAACCCCTTATTAACTTATGCTGTTCTTTCCCAGTTCAGTAGCTTCATATTTTTCAAGCACATTGTGGTTGAGGTCTTGAAGTAACTTTTTGAAGGACTTGAGCGAAGCTCAAGTCTGCTATCACTGTTAATTTTCAACCCCGTTATTTCAAGGTTTCGACCAATAAATTACCTCGTTGGTGAGGCTACTGGAACCAACGAACCAATCGAGCTTACAGCTTTTTGCTGCATAATTTTTTGTAGAAGTCTGACACCTTCAGACTTCTCAAATAAGCTTCTAAAATCGTACTGGTATTTTTAATGTTTCATACCAGTCCCTTACCCACTGCTAACTAAGCGGACTCCGACCTTTACTTCTCTTCCAATATTCAGATTTTCCGTTCAAAATTTTAGTCCTAACTTTTTGAAGAGAGCGAGGCCCATATCGCTCTTATTTTTCTGCCCCAACACGGTAATGTTTTACTGTAAAAATTATTGTAGAACATTATTTACTATAGTGGATATGGTCCTCGCTCAACTACATTGCAGCATATTGGATATATCGTCACGTTTGTGGAATATTTGAAAAGAAATTCTCGAAGAGTTCCTCCCTTTTCCGATCCTCCCTTACCGTAACCCCCCTTTCGTGAACCGACTTGACCCCCCAGTCAAGAGGTGTGTCGTGTGTTCCCCACTTCGTAAGGTTAAACATTAAAGGTCAAACGTGCAAACCTCTTTATAGTGTAAAAACCGACTGAGCTAAATTAAGGGAAGTGCGGTATAAGTCTTTATATTAAAGGAGCACTGTCACAAATCAAATTCCTATAATGCCCGAACCGGACTGCTCCTTTAATACTGAACCGATTCAGCTGAAATTTAAAAATGTTGTAGCCTTGTAGTGGAGCACTCTAAATACCAAAGTTGAGTTAGGTAGGTTTGGTATTAAAGGAGCAGTCCGGTTCGGGCGTTATAGGAATTTGATTTGTGACAGTGCTCCTTTAAGTACGATAAGTAAATCGTGTGTACCGGGCCACAAGACCCTCAATTACTGGCTTGACCCTTGTGCGCCCGCTACACTTCTATGGTTGTGATAATTTTAGGTTCTTGTTTGATGTTTTTAATGTTTCTAATTAATTTTCGATTTTCTTTAGGTGTTTTGAAAGGTTTGTTCGGGGTAAATTGTTTATTGAAGTTGTGTGCTAATAATTGAGGGTCGTTGATTAAGTTTCCATTGAAGTTTATTGCGCGATTTGGGGTGGTTGGCTGTTTGTTATCCAGTGATTTTATGGTTTTCCAGAGATTAGAGGAGTTGGTTTTGTGGCTGAAAGTGTCCAGATATGAATGCCATTTTTTGGCAGCGTTGGTGCGGATTTGGATGTGGATTTTTTGGTTGAGCTCTTGTATTTGGTGTGAAAGTGGGTTGGTTTTGCGTAGATTGTCTCTTTCATTGATAATCTTTATGGTTTCTTAAGTGAGGTTGGCTTGAAAATTGTTGTGACGGCCGGCTGGTATGTTGTGCAAGGAAGCTTTGATTCATATATTTCTGAACGTTTTTTCATCTTTTTTGACTTCTGTTGGAGCTGGAATATTAACTAATTTTGTTTCTATTTCGTTTTTGTAGTTGGTCCAGTTGGCCTTGTTGAGATGTGTGAAAGTTTTCCTGGTTTTAGGTGCTATTGTCTGATTGGTTTAAAGGCTGACGATGATTGAGAGGTGATCAGAACTCAATATGTAACCGTTTTTCAGTGGGAGGAGGTAAGGAGTGAGTCTGAAACGAGGGAGATATCTGGCGACGTTGGATTCCCATTTGAAGGGATGCGTGTTGGTGTGTTTGTGTTTAGAGATGCCATGTTAGAGTTGTTGATGATGTTTGCAATGTAGTCCCTTCTGGCGTCTGTGAGGCTTGAGTGCCAGAGTTCATGGTGTGCATTGATATCTCCAAGAATGATACTTTCCTAATTGTTGTGTAGTTGGGAATTTGTGGATCTTTGGATTTTGGTGAGAGTTTTGTTTCTTCGATGGCGGCTATGTGAATGTTGTGATTTATGAAAAAGTTAGTTAGTTCTTGTAGTTTGTTGGAGATTCCATTAGCGTTAAATTGCAAAATATTTAAGGTAGAGTTTTTGAAGTTTGTATTGCAATATGGTAAGGGCCAGCATTTGTTACAAGAAAAATTTTGGTTGTAGTGTTTTAGGCTTTGTAGGTTGCTGCATTTTAGATGCACCCAATTGTTACATTTGGTGCATTGGACGCTATTTCTATTAACAGTTTTATTACAGTTTGCACAGAAATATTGCGTCTTGTTGGGGCCGGGATTAGGATGAATGTCTCCGGACAGAGTCATCAGTTTTTTCGGCAGCCATTTTGGCCGCCGATTATAGAAAAAGAGTGCGAAATATCGCATCGGCAGTCAGCAGTGACGGAAATCGTCCGAGTTGACTGGAAAAGAGGTAGAGCTGTTGACCATTTCCATTGCTTGTTCTGGACAGTGTCGCTGCTTGGAAGCCGCTCCGTTGACACCAGGCCAGCCGTAATTTGGGCCACTGATTATTGCGCTCTCCACACTCAAATTTTGTGAATAAACCCAAACAAAAAATACATTAAGATATAACATAACGTTACGATCAATGTAGTTATATATAGTTTTTCACTTAATTATGCCCCTTTACCAAAAAATAACAGTTGGTGGCCGCAATCAAGGCAAACCAAAATTAAGTCAGTTACTTTATGTTAAAAAACTGCACGCTGGCCTCACGATTTTGATAAATTCAAAAACAAAAAAAACCTTTGGCTAGCCTATATAATATTCATTGGCAATTGCGAAATTGAAACTTGATTTTGTTAACAAAAATAATGTATTTCATAGCTGTAAAACACAGGAATAAACCTGAAAAAAACGGCAATTTTGCGATTGTCAAACTTAGCTCTGAGCATAAATTTTTAGCCGAGGATCCATTTTTTTTTTGCTTTTTTTGCTATCTAAATTATACTCTATATCTAAATATATCTAATTACTAAATATATAGCCGAGGTTTTTTTTGCTATCTAAATATACTCTTGGGGTAAATTTTCTCTTGTCACTTTTATCGTTTGTTAATTGGCCCTTCTGTTCATTTCCAAGGCTAGCTTTACCTTTAGAAACCTGGATTTAAAAAATAGATTTACAATAAGTAGTGATGCTTACTCGTAACTGTAGTTTTGAAACTCCTTGTTGAAGTCGATGCTAAATACAAAAAATATATTTACAGTTTATAAAAATTACTATATGTATAAAAACAATCAAAATAATGAAATACGCAGGAAACTAAACTAAAAAAGCCTATTAAATTCACACAAAAGTTCTACTTTTTCAGAATATAAAGTTTAAATTTACATTTATGCATTACATACTATAATAACAAGATTACTGGTTAGCATGGTTGTCATTGGTGTTGTAGTTACATTTAAAACAAAGACATTCATAGACAACTTCATTAAATTTTTTGCAGCCAAAAGCACTGAAAACATACTGTTTCAGGGTTTTCAATTTTGGTAATTTAAGTTTTTAAAATAAATCTCAAATTTTTGAGGTCGAGAAATTGTGAACTATATTTTCATTGCCACATTTTTTATTTAATATTTATTTTGGATTTATTTTAGTTTTTTTAATGAATCTAAATTAAAAAAATTCCCATTTTGCTGCTTATTCGAATATTCGTCGTTGGTATATTTTAAAATATTATAATTCTACTAATTACAATAAATAATAAAATACATTTTACATGTAAGCAAAAAAATAATTTTCGTTCTGTATTTCTACTAGTTTTTTATTGAACGATGTGAATTGAAAACTGTCCGGAGAGACCTTAAAATATCAACTATGATTCTTCCTGGAGTCCTTTTTAATCACTTTCAAAACCATATAACATAAAAGGCAGTGTAATTATTTTCAATTTCTTAATATAAATCAATAAATAAATTGCTATTAGCTATTTTTAAAAGAATGATTCATATAAACGAAAACCAAATAAGTGGATCAATAATAGAAGATAAATGTTTGAAAAATAAATGGGAAGGTATTTTCGATTATTTTAAAACTTGTTATTGGTTGGTTGCTCCAATAAGTCTTTTTAACTGCTACGAAACAGAAAAAAAAATAAGTACAAAAGCTTTACATACAAAAGTGCCTTGTGGAACTAATGAGCCGCTTATATCTTACGATATTTATTATAAACAAATTAAAACACTAAAATGTAGGACAGAAAAAGACTGTAGTAAATTATTTTGGATTCACTCGAATGAATTAAACGATTTAACTTGTATGTATCGGTGGCCAACAACTACTACCAGTAAGTAATTTTTTATCAGTTTTTATATATTGTATACATGTATAATTAGGAACATTATTATTTAATCTTATTGCTGTTATTTTGCTATATTTCGTCTCTGTTTTATTATTAAAATGATGTAAATAATACAATCCACCCAACATGGTGATATTAGGATTGCTCCATTTAAAAAAATTAGTAAAAAAAAACACATATTTATTGGTAAACACTGAAAAAAACTAAATTTAGATTAAATAGACCAGTAAAAATAAAATTTTTGCAAACACAAGTTGTAGATTAAAAAGCCATTGATTGCTGATGATTAAGACGCTGGTGGAGGTGTGTGGATTGAAATAAAAAACTGAGATCAGTGCTGCTACTGATAAAAAGGTGTGATGGATACGCAGTATGTGTTCCTTCCCTGAAAACTCAAAAAACAACCGTTAATGAAAGGCGATTATTTTCCTTTTTTGTTGTCCGGCCTACGGTGTAATGGACAGCACAGCAGAGTCGACTTAGGAGGTTACGGCTTCAATTCCTGTATGAAAAATAACGATGGAAGTTTAAATGTACACAATAATCTGGAAGAGGATTTTGCATGTAAAAGAAGCGAGATAAAACGGACGTCAAAAAATACTCTTATGAGATACAATTTTTGAACACCAATGAACTGATTAATAATTAAAGAATTTATAAATAAAATGCACATCTCTATCCAAATTTACTCCGGCATTGCACAGCTCCAAAATGATTTTTAATTTGAAATTAAACCTGTTTTTTTTTATTTCTGGACGGTAAAATGTAGAATTTAAACTGGGGGGGACGTGCACGTTTTATTAATGAATTCATAAATTATTAGTCAGTTTACTCTATGTTGTATTTAATTTTTGTGTGATAATTGTCCTTTCATATTTTTTGTTCAAAACTTGTTTTCGTAAGGAATTTTTGGTATTTGCTAATGTCCAGTTTTATTCGTCTCTTTTTTACTAATATCATTTTACAAAATCCTTTTTGAGACCTTTCTGTACATTTGAATTTTCGTCTTCATTATTAGCCAAATTCTTCATTAGTCAAATTCTTCATTAGCCAAATTCTTCATTAGCCAATTTTTCAATAAATTTGACGGTTAAACCTTTTCAGAACCTGGTTATTTTAGTTTTAATTATTTAATCCTTTTTCCAATACAAAATTAGTTAGCCAGATATAGACTAGCTCTGAATAATGGTTTTTTAGTGTAGGTGACTAGAGGGTACATAACAATCAGCGCCAATCGTAGGCAGATGGAAAATTAAGAAAAAGCAAGCGACTAGTGCATTTAACAGTTTCAAATATATCGAATATTGCTTGGTTTGAAGTCTCTACCCTGTCTTTCAAAAATTTTTTAATACTTCTTAATATTACAAAAGCAAATCGCGCTTGGTATCGACTTTTTTAATGTTTCAATTAATAAATGCTTCTATTTAAAAGTTTAGAATGGAATTTTTGAAATTAATTTTTAAATTTTAAATAGTTTTACAACCAAAGACGTAAAAAAAGCTATGGAGGCTTAAAGTTAGTTTTAAAGCACAATTTTCGACTTATTTTTTTGCTAATTCGAAATCACTGTTCACGAAAACAACTGTTTAGTGATGATTTCTAGCTGATGCGAAGTTTCGATTAAAAAACCGAAACTTATGTAGCACAAACTGATATATTAAAGCATTTCAAACTTGTAAAATACTCCATTGTGTAGAAATTTTCATTAAGTATAGGTTTACTAAAGAAACTAAGAAAACTATTTTTTTTAAATTTTTTTTATTTTTTTTGTACCCGTTCTTATACAGTAAAAGACGCTTATTCAGAACAAGTCTATAGTTCAACCATTGTTCTCAATAAGTTTTGTTATTGTAGTTTTTATAGGTATGATGGTAGAAAAATAAAAAAAACAAAAATTTAAAAATTTGTGGTTTTCTGATTTTTTTATTTTAAAAATATATGTGGCGAAACTTACCACATAATGATATATTTCACCATGTTAAAGTTCTTTAATATTTTAATATAATTGTTGATAATAATTGCGAAGTCAAAAACATAATTTATGCAATATCCTGCACAAAATGCGGGCAAAAAAACTTTGAATTTATAGCAAACATAAGAAAATCTTAATTTTAAAACACCGAGTGTAGGAGCCAAAAGAATTTCAGGTGGAAGTTTATTTCAACGGTTTGTAAAAAAATTTTGTTAGATAGTTTTTCGTTACGTTTTTCTGATTGTAATACCGAAACATTAACAACATGCCAACTTTCGATGCATTGCGCTAAATCCAAAAAATTTAATTCCTTTGATGGTTTTCGGGTCAAATTATTAATTTTGTAAATGAGTTTTGAGTAAAATTGTTTGAATATAAATTTCTTAAATTTTTTTTTCAAAAATTGCTTATTTAAACAGGGGGAGCAGTAGAATAATGTAAATGGATTATGGTAGGAGGAGCTGATGACAGTATGCTTTTTGTGTTTTATTTCTGAAATACTATAATCCAATCACAAGCAGTAACAAAATTAAACCCAGAGCTGTTCCTCCAAGATCCAAAGAAACTTTTAAATGCTGACTGTATGAAGTTGTCTAAAATAATAAAATGTTAATGTCTGTTAAAAAAGATTGAGACTCGAAAAAAATTGTGATTGAACATATTTCACTAAAAGCACGGTTAAGTCAGGCGATAATTATTTCAATGTATGGATTCTTTTAAGCTTTATATTTATTTATTTAAAAGAAAGAAATACATACAGTGTAAATACAATGCAGTACATCAATCTAATAAACAACAGCTGCACAGGTAATAAATATAATTACAGCTAATGTGAGCCGCTAAATGTCAAACAAATACAACATACAACACAAAAAAAAATTTACATATGTAGAAAAATAATTATTGTGGAAAAAAAAACAAACTATAAATAGGGAACAAAATTACATCAAATAACTTCGAAATGTTTATTTAATCTAAATTTAAAGATATTTAAAGAAGAAGAGCTAACTACGTGGTTTGGAAGTTTGTTCCACAAGTTTATTACTCGATTACTAAAGAAATATTTCGCCACATCTAATCGAACTTTATTAAGCTCCAGTTTGTAACCATTGCTTCTTGTTATTTTATTTGTTTGGATTCTAAAAAAATTTTGTGCATCAGTGTCGACATTTCCGTTAATTATTTTGTAGCACATGCAGAGATCTGCTTTTAGTCGTCTAGACTCCAAACTGTCAAGCTTAAGTTCGATTAGACGGGTTTTATAGCTGGTTTTTTGCATGCCACAACGAGCAAAAAGTCGCCTTGAAAAATTTTTCTGGATATTTTCGATTTTTTGTTTATCTTTTATTAAATATGGTGACCAAACTACCGACTCAAAATCTAAGATAGGTAAAACATAAGTACGGTAGGCTTTAAGTAAGAGATTCTTATCTTTAGAGGTAAAAGCACGAAATAGCAAAGAAACTATAGGAGAAGCTTTATTTGAGATTTGGGAACAATGTAAAGATGATTTTAAGTCTTTTCTAATAATTATACCAAGGTCCTTTACAGAGTCTACATTTTCTATAGCGGTTTGGTTAAGATAATATGTTTTACTTATACTATTTTTACCCAAACGTAAAGCATTGCATTTTTTTAAAGCAATTTTTAATTGCCACGTGTTAGCCCATTTGGAAAAATTATCTAATAGGAAGAAAGGGGTGGGGATATTATAAAGAAGAAACTAGCTAAGACCTAACAATTTTAAAATTATATAGTAAAACTGTTAATCTTTATAAAATTGAGATAAAGTAATTGTATACTGTAAACTAAAATAAGTACTACTAATTTATATAAAAGTTAAAATAATTATAAGTTTATTTAAAGTTATTGAAAGTGCTAAATATTAGTTTAACAAAATTTGTAATAATGAATGCTTACTATAAATTGTTATGTAATATTTATATAAATTGAGTGATATAAAATTAAAACTGCTAT
>JASAMX010034376.1:0-10034 GCA_030248175.1 Microlaimidae sp. YZB2_3
GACACCGTTGGAATGTGCCTTTTATGGTCAATCCTTGATATCGCTTAACAACTCATTAAATTGGTGTCTTTTGTGAGCCCAGGAAATCGAAAACCGAAAATCAGCAACTTGGAGCCGTAGTATAAATAATTTTAAACAAAAAGATAAAGATTACAAAAATCAAACCTAGGCTATAAGTTTCATTTTTTGCTGTTCTAAATTCCTTATTTTTAACTTCAAATTTTATTTCAAACTTACTTTGCCTTGGTTCCGTCTAAAATTTACTAATAAATTAACAAAACAAGGAAAGAATATTTTAAAATTCCTGTTATAGTTATAATTATTAAATAAAGAACTATTGGCAAATACAAAACTAATTGAAAACGCAAAAATGGCAAATCGTCGAATAAAATTCCGAAATGCAAAAGAAAACATTGAGGAAGAGCAAAATTCTTCCGAGGAAGAATCTTGTAAGTTTTTTTAGTTTACAAAGGTTGAAAATTTTCTAAAATACAAAAGTTAATTTGTTTCAATTTTCCGAGCTATAAAATTATTTCAGCAAGGTTTATTGGATTTTGAATTGACCCCCAAAAAGTTTAGTTTGTTATGACCTTTTAAGTACTGCTGCTTTGCAAGAATTTTCTTAAATACCAGCAATAATTAACAAGAAGATGTTATGCCCAAATAGCTTATCTTTACACGGCAAATAAAAACTGTTTTTCGAAATAAGATATAAATGCTAATCGAACACCCAAGGGTCAAGAAAAGTATAATAGATAATAAAACTCAGCGAAACTGGCTCGCAAAACAATGGCCTGGTACATTGTATGTGTGTGGACAATTATACAACACAAATTCCCTTTTATTACCCGAAAATATGCCACTAGACGCCATGTAATAGTCAGTTTTTGGGGTTCATTTGTTAGTATCATATGGAATTCATTGTACATTAAAATGTTTGTGAAATCATAAATCTAAGTGTGTATACTGTTTTTACTCCTCACTTTGCAGCAATGCAGCAAATTATTGGTTTGCAATTTTTTGTGTGTTTCAATTTATACTTTAATTTTATTTCATAAACGACTATGCTCTACTTACAGCTTGTTTGTAAAAAGACGGTGCCATAAAAATTTTAAAATAGATTAAAATTTGTATAATTACAACATTTTTGTTGTGGTTTTTTTGCATTGAAACTCTAAAATAAATTCTGTTTTATGCGCAGTTTTTTTGAAATAATTAGTATTGTGGTGAAGGCTCGTTGCTAAGTGGAATTTCATTGTAAATCTTAAGAAGCATTCATACACCGCGATTACCTTCCGATCAAGAAACAAAATTAGTTCGACTACTTGTTCGCAACATAAAAAATTTTGACCAATTGCAATCGTTAAAAGAAGGTAGAGCTTAGTGTTCATAGCCAATAAGAATTGCGACTACCATTCCCACCCTTAATCCAAAGATAATCGCGCCTTATTAATTCGGCTCCCTGTGTTTGCGCATTTGAAAAAGCACAATATTTATATATCTTTTATTTACAAGATTATAATAAATATTATGTCAAATAAACATTTATTTTGATTTAAACCAAAAAATATTTTTTTTTCAAAATTTACGGAATCTTAAATAATGTAAAATGGTTTGATAATGTTAATGTTTGGAGTTCTATGGTTGAAACTGGATGGTTCCAAGTGATTTGGAGAATTTTTAATAGTATTTTTGGAAAATTCTGCGAAATATTAAAGATGAAATTTGTATTAACAAAGTGGCCGCAGCAAGACAAATAATAGAAGACAAACTTTTTATTAGTTGATATAACTCTTGTACTAACAAGGTGCTTACTTAAAAGTGCATTTATAAGTAATGCCGGCATATTGCAAAATCACGATGGTCAAAACCGTCCTATTTAAATACAAGTTGTTCAGTGTTAATAATCTTCACGGAGTTACGACATTTTGGAATCTTTTTTAGCCAATTAGCGCTTAGAACAAAATGGAGATCTCTCATATATTGGAGATCAATTTTTTCTCAAGCTCTAATTTGCTAAAATAGCTCCTCCCATAACCGTTCACACAGAGCAAAACATATATGACGTGATCACGAATACTATATGACATTTTGAGGGTCCTTAAAATCCTGGCGTGATAAACATTATCTTATCTTATTATTTTTTAACAATAAAACAACGTAATTTTGCTTATAGGAGAAAGCAGCGCGACAGAATACTGCTTATTTTTAAATATGACAAATATTTACATGACTTTCACGATTAATTTTTATGATTAAAGTCCTTAAACAGAATTTTGGGCATTTTTTTAAAACGTGTTGGATGTGCGCCGCCAAATCTGCCGCCATTTAGTAACTAAGGCGTTAAAGTAATAAAATTTTAAAATAAGACGGTTTTAACTAATTCATAGTTTATTTTTCTAACTTTAAAATTTACAAAAATGTGTGTTATAAATATAAACTCGGTTTTACTCGACTTTTTTTAAGGTTAAGTTTACGCGTTACTAAACCTAAGCAAAGCCTAAAAAACAACCTAAACTTTCTTCGCGCAGCTATTTGTTAAAGTTTAGATTATTTTTAATGTTTCGATTAGGCTTAGGAACGCATAGGCTTAACCTTAAAAAAAGTCGAGTAAAAAAAGTAGAGTAAAACCGAGTTAGCCTATATTACGCGCTGAAAAGTTCGCGCGGCGCGCGCTGAAAATTGGTAGCTGCTTTTATATTAATAGCTATGCTGCTGGAGCAAAATGCTTCACGGCGCAATAGTCAATAGTCTGGTCAGCTACTTTCTAAAAAGAGATCTCCGTGAAGAAAAACAACTCGGTTTTGTTTTTATTTTTTTGTAGAATAAAAATAAGATTAACAGTTTTTGTACTATAAAAAATTGTTTAAAAATGTAAATATGAGATTAACATTATTTAATTACATATAACTGAGTTAAAACCTTAGTTTTTAAATGGCGGCGGTTTGGCGGCTATTTGGCGGCAGATTTGGCGGCGCACATCCAACACGTTTTTTTAAAAAACATACCATTTAATTAATAATTTTTAAAAAATATCATGATAAAGTTAAGGATGATTTTATTTTGATTTCAGGCTTCGAGAAATAAGGTTTACAGCCCATGCTTAAGGTTGTTCATCAGTTGTATCATGTTAACTTCATAAGTTTATGAAGAAACAAATTTTATTTGTTGCAAAGGTTATACAACAAAAATAAAAGACAATGAAATCGCAAACAAACAAATCACCGTTTAGAACGATAACAAAATTACTTTTAATTTCTTAGTATGCTTTAGAAAAATGCCTAACTTTGTGTTTTTACTTTTGCGTCTTCTCAGATGAAAAATACCAACATGTACATTCATTACGATAGCTTGACTGCTCATTGTATTAATAAGTTCAACAAAAAAATGAGCACTCTTTTTTGATTGCATTATTTATTGTATTTTTAGTAAACTTTATTTATTTTGTAAATGAGAGATTATCAACTAATCACAGATACACTAAATACTAATGCTAGTGAACACAATGACGCTGTTTAAAATTATATGAATACTTTGAATGTAATCGAGCTAATAGTGGTTAAGTGTGCGGATTACTCTATTATCCATAACCATTAACTTTATTTTTAAGTATTACTAAACACACTAACGGGGTTTTCATATATATTGTAATCAGTAATTTGAAATTAAATTAATGTTTTTATAATAATAACTTTAAGTTTTAAGTAGTTGCGTTGATCAACGCAAACAATGCAACTATGCAAAAATAGTGAAAGAGAAAGTTTACAATTTTTTCGAGATAAAACAAAGTTAGTGAAAATTATTTTTTTAAATCTTTTGTATGTATTGCTTAAATCCTCCTGGAAATTAACTTTTTTCAAAACATAAAAAAGCGTAAAACATTGTATATAATAATCTTCTGTTGCTAATGTGACGAAAATTGCTGCTTATTTTTTTAAAAGAAACAACAATTATTAAAATTTATTTCCTAAATAAAAGCTAATTTAGTTTAAAAAATTATCAAAAAGTGCAGCTTTCCATGCTATTTCCGATCCGAAAAAAACAATGATTTTTATAACTATTTAAAGAAGATGCTGAAAACTGTCAAAAAACTTTGCTTTTTATTTTTTAGCAATTTAAAAATTCTGAAAACCGTTTATAATTTTAAAATAAAATTAATAAATTTTGTTAATCCAGAAATATTTTCCAAGTCAAAATTAAGAGTTTGTGATTTTCGAATTTGGCATGACCAGAAGTCAAACTTTCCTCAAAATTCAAAAAAGCATAACAAGCTTATTTCTTAGGATTTTCATGAAATTTGCTATTCTAAATACTAATTTGTAAAAAAAACTATCTAAAAAAGTACTAATTTGTTCAAGTAATATCTATCTATTTATTTATTCTAAACAAAATAAATGCCCGTTTGACAAAGCTTTAAAATGATGTAATTTTTATATAAGTTATCAAAAATATTATTATAAGCATTGAGGTGAAATTGAAATTTGGTTTTTGTGATGTTTGAATTCGACGCTAATTTTACGGATAATTTTTACCGCATTGTTTTCTAAAAAACTTTAGTTAAGATAAAATAAGGGCGTTTTCTTCGATTTAGCGAGAAAAAACTTTCTTTTTGTTTGTCCAAGTGATGCTTTTTTTAAGTTATCTTGAAATTAAGAGACCGCTTTTAAATATGGAGACCACTCTTAAACCTTGTGTTCTCTTCAAATCAAGGTGCCTGTAATTTCAATTTCAATTTCATTGACTTTGCCTGCAATTTTTTCCTTGAAAGTAGGATAGTTTTGGTTTTGTTGTGGCATTTGCTCTTGTGGTGTGTCCGGAATCATTTTACAGGTGTAAATGACATGATTTTGGCAGAACTTTCCAGCTCTTGGGTTTGTATTTGCAGTTGGGTTTTGGGATTTGGCTTATTGAGTGTGATTTATTTCCTTTTTTTAGTTTATAAAAGGTACATATAGTCTTAGTGCGATATTAACTTGCTTATGTATGTTTCCAGTTTTTCAACGAAATAAATATAATAATAATAATAATAAAAGGTGTTGAAATAAAGCCAAAATATTTTTTATATTTAATTAAAAAATTGGCGTACCCCGGAAGATACTGTTTAAGTACAAAATTCCCCAACAATTTTGGGTCATTCTTAAAGGTCAAAAAGATAGTTTCTTGAATCTTAGGAAAGATTTCGGTAATAAAAGAGTTGGTTTTGGAGGACTAGTAAGACTTTTACCTAGAAATATCAAAACATGCCCCACTTTTAACTATTTTTTTCTGGCTTAAAAAATGTTTGTTTTGTTTATTTTTTTATTAAAACCGAACTTTTGTTTAATAGTGTTTCACGTTCGATTTCCATTGTGCATAACATAGTTCACAAACAAAAATTAAAAACTAAAAAAAACATATAGAATTTAGTCAGACTTTAACAGAAAATTGTACAAAATTGTTCAGGTGCTATAGATCCTAATGATTTAAAAGGAATCATAAAAATTATGTTTTCGATATTTCAAATTTTTTATAAATTTTTTAAACTTTGATTTAGTTAAAATACGAAAATCTTGTTGAAATAATTGTTAATTTATGTAATTAATTATTTGCAATGTCAAAACATAATATTTCGTAACATAAATCAAAGGTTTAACGCGAGAAATGTTTGAATTAAACAATTTAAAATCTAGTTTTTGTTGTGTTTAATTGCATTTACAATTACAAAAAAAATTTTCTTTAAAAGTTCCGTAAAAACAAACCAAACATAAAATATTTGCAGGCAAACAAAGCAAGATTTTAATAGTAATATTTTGAACAATTATTTTTTATTGTATTAAAATAATTTTGCAAATAAAAGAATGAAGTAATAATTTTATAAGTCCAAAAAATATAAGAATACTTCATTTTTGGCCGTTCGGTTTGCAGCTTGTCTTTTAAAGAAACAGTGTGTTTTTTTAATGTGCTTCCTAAAACATTAGTTTTCGTTCCTGTTCGAATGCGATGATCATTATTTGATAAATAGTAATGATATCCCTACCCTCATCAGGCTCCTTAGCTCTGGTGATTTAAAGCAGAGGAAGCTTCGGAGTTCCGCCTTTTATTGAGCGATTTCAAGCTTATTTAAGCTTAAATATGTTTTGACTTATATCCGATTTTTATTGTTTTAATAAGTTTAAAAAAAATAAATTTACAAAAAAATTAACAAAATAATCTATGACACTACTTTATAATTATTCAAGAAATTAAAAAAGGGTGGATTTCCGGAGCTGTAGAAATTTTTATAAAGCTTCACAAAACGCAACTTTTCTACAGAGCTGAAAGCTCCAGGAAACATCAGTAATAAATCAGTAATATCAAAAATAATAAAGGAAAAATTAGACACTTAGAACAAACTGCTTTAAAACAAAGCTCCCATTTAAATGTGACCTTTCCATTTTTGGTTCCATTTAAATAGAATCTCATTTAAATAAGTCCCATTTAAATGGAATCCCATTTAAATGGGACCTGTTTTTTTAAGCAGTTTGTTCTAAGTGTTTCATTTTTCCTTTATTATATTTTTTTGGTTATATAAATATTTTTATACTTCTTATTAGCGTACCTAATACTAATTTTTTAAACGCCAGTTTTATTTAAAACATACCAAAATAGACGATTTCATTCATAATTTTTTATTTTTAAAATTTTACATATTAACAAAAATCAAGAAACTTAATTTAAGGCCGTTTACCCTGATCTCAATTTTATAAATAATTTAACATCTTTTATTTAAATAAATTAGCATATGTTCAATGGTTTATATTTAAGTGTAGATTTTATACAATAGGTAAACCATCATTTACTTTTTTAATTTAAAAAAAAAACAATTTATCTTGACGTTACTATAATTCTAAAATACGATTTTTTCAAACAAATTATGTCTAAAAAATTTTTGTATACAAAAATAGTGTTATAAACTTTAAACCATTTCCACTTTTATTTAATATTTTAAAAATAGTTTTTAATTTTATTGTTAAGGAACTTTACTAACAGTAAAGACGAGGCATGTCTCATTTGGGAAGGCAGTTTTGTTTTACTTGCCTCTTTCTTACCCGTCGCTTTAACAATTTTTCCTGCCTTACGCCTGGAACCGGTCGACTTATGGCAATTCACGACCGGCTAAGTAAAGCCGATGGTTAAAAACACCTTTTATTGCTTGAATTCTTTTTTGTTTCTTCTGTAAAATTTTACAATTTCTTTGGTTTGAATTGAAAAAGATGATATTTTAACAATATGATTGATATATATTTTACATAAAAGCTAATAAATACCTAATTTGAACATTAAAACCTTTTTTTTTAAATTAAATCATTTTATTACAATATTTTTTTAGTTTTAGCGTTAAAGAGTCATATTTATTTTGATTGACTACAACAAATATATTCAAACTAAAAGAATATTGCTTCAAAACTATTAAAAAAACTTTATAAATGGAACCTTTATTTAAAACCGGCTAACTTAAGCGGTAGTTAATATGTCGTTAGTGGACTGGCCTTGATTTTTTCCAACCTTCCATTGTAAGTTTACCTGCATTTCATCTGCTTCTGAGGCAGATACACTTAGCTAAATCGAAAAACCTTTTAAGTCTTAAATAGATCAGTGCTTAGAAAAATTTCTGTCCACTATCATATAATAAAGACTTAACCTAAGACGACAACTAATTATCAACTTCTCAATTTAAATTTACAGTTTGTTTGCTTTATTGAGGCTAATGCGTCTAAAAACTTGTTTGCGTGTAATAAAATCACGTACTTAGGCGGTAAAAGAATTGGTTTATCTGACGAAAATGATCTTGACTTAAATAATTGTAATAATTCCCGTTTCCCTGTGTTACTTGAGCGTATGTTTAGTAATAGCACGTTTTATTAAGGACACTTTTTTTAAAAACCTTGAACAAATTTACTTTCGCTGAAAATTCTAAGATTTCCAAATATTGAGCGTGATAATTTTTGTAAAAATCATTATCTACCTTAAAGAATTTTTTCTACTTAATTTTTTATGCTATTAATTTAAAATAACACAAAACAAGAAATCGTCCTATTAAACAACAAACTTATCAGTTAACATTGGTTTTAATTAGGTTTTAAAAAGTAAATATCGTTTTATGCCTACTGTATTTTTTCACAGCTTGCAGTTTCGCCTTAATTTATTTATTCCCAATTCTATCTAAAAAATAGTGTAAAGAAACCGAGCCGAGTAAAATATGACAGAAGAGACTATTGTAATCCCGCAAAAACCGAGGGCTTTCTCAGTTGATGGTACTAATGGTAATATTGTTTATTTTTTTAACTATTCATCGTAAGTATGTATAAAGGTGAAAAATAATATTAAGATTTTGTACACTATATCTATTTGGTTAATGCAAAGTCATAAAAAGTTTTTTTTTGTTAATGTCTGAGTTTCTGGAATCCTGAAATAATTGCCATATTTTTCAAAATAATTCTTTAATCGTGAGGACACCAACTATTTTATCAGTTGTATACGTTAATGGTTTTATATTTTTCTATGAATCGTAAAGCCCACCCACACACAAGATTTACATAAGTTTTGTTATTGTAAATAAAAATATACTTATTGCATGTCTAGATTAAAAAAGGGTAAATATTTATATTTATGAAATATTTATGTTTTTTTGGCTTTGAAAACCAAAAAAATATAAAAAAAAACTTCATTTGAGAATTTTTAATTTTTTGTGCGCGATTAAGTAACAACAAAGGTGGATAATCTAATAAAGGTATGTCACAGCGGTCTGTAGCAGCGTGCATCATAAAATCCAATTCTGGCCGGACGTGCGGCTTCTGGCCGGACATACGGCTACTGGCCGGACGTGCGGCTTCTGGCCGGACGTGCGGCCCGAATTGGATTTTATGATGCACGCTGCTACAGACCGCTGTGACATACCTTTATTAGATTATCCACCTTTGGTAACAACACTTCGACAACCCCAGCAAAATTTATAAACCACTGCGTCGTTACTACGGCAAAATGAGCCACAGTTCGTATAAAATATGTGTGTCTGTGACTCATTTTATATTTAAAACAGGACTCTATTATTTACAGAATGAGTCACAGTCATATGTATTTTATAATGACAGTGGCTCATTTTGCCGTAGTAACGACGATGGTTCTAGGGACTGAGATTGTAACATTACCCATTTTGCTTAATAGCCTCTTCAGCATTTGTTTTTACTTGTTTTTTAGAGAATAAAAAATGCAATACTTTATGTTTCGTTAATACAAAACTTTCGAATGTTTGGGGTTACAATTACGAAATCTATAACTCTTCATAAATATTCGAAAATTATAATTATATCGATGTTGCATGAATTATAATGAATATTTATTGCCCATCACAAGTTTTTTAAAAATATAAGATATAATTATTGATTGAACAAAATATGTTTATTGGATAAATTTTTTGAGGTTAAATTTCGCTAATGAAAATTTTATCAATTAAAAATTGTATAAGTTTCGCAAAAGAATATACTACATAAATTTTTCAATTGTTTTACATAATATTATAAGTTTGAGGTGCACATTGTTTCGGTAAAATAACAGTTTGGTCAAATATTATTGACATTACTGACGGCCAAAAAATATTTAATTCGTATTATTTTTAATACAAAATTTGTTAACACAACAAAATTGAAATTAAATTTCAAGAAATCTAAAAATAACATCTAATTTGATTTTCGTATGTTTATCACATGTCACGATTTTTTCCTTTTAATAAAAAAGGATTTTTTGTTAAAGTTAGGAAAAATAATTACTTAATATAGGGGAAATCTTAAATCATAAAAAAACTCCCATAATACATTATTAAAGAAGTCATTATTAAAATTCAAGGGCTATAATTTTTGTGAACATAATAAAACCATTGATTCAGCAACGAATCATGTTTTTCTTATTACTTTAGTTATCATCAGTATTGCACTTGGTACACGTAAGTTTACTAAAATCAAATCATTGTGTACCTATGAAATTATATGAAATATTAATTATTAACATTCTTTTCACGA
>JASAMX010034378.1:0-34147 GCA_030248175.1 Microlaimidae sp. YZB2_3
TTTGTAAATATATGTTAAACAAGGAATTTTTGGCTAACGATAATCCCCATGGACCATGGACCAACATGGACCCGCCCATGAGGGTTGAAAGACTCACTTTAACATAACAAAACAATATAAAGTTGTTAGTTTTAACTTTTAAACGGTTTAGGTTTAGGCTTGGAATGACACTAAGCCCAAGCCTAAGCCTGAGGTGCACTAACAACTTTCATTGTTTTGTAATGTTAAAGTGAGTCTTTCACTCCTCATGGGCGGGTCCATGTTGGGTCCATGTTGGTCCATGGGGCTAACGGTAATTCCCATGGACCATGGACCAACATGGACCCAACATGGACATAAAGTACGGCAGAAAAGGTGGCCTTTAGCTTTTCTATTTAAATGGCACCCTCCCTTCATAATAATGGCCTTTTAATTCAAAGGAATATGCCGTTCGCCTACATCATTTTACACTAAATGCGCACGCATCCCGCAAATGAAATAAAATGTTTTTATTGATCCGCGCGCATTTGTGCTGAATAACGTAGGCGAACAGCATATTTTCCCGCATTAAAATGGCTACTTTGCCATTATTATGGAGAGTGTCATTTAAATGGAGAGGCTCATTATAAAGGCCACCTTTTCCAAACTTTTTTATATAGGAGTTGCACATTTTTCGTTATATTATATATTTTTGTTAAAACTAACAACTTTATATTGTTTTGTATTGTTAAAGTTAGTCTTTCACCCCTCATGGGCGGGTCCATGTTGGGTCCATGTTGGTCCATGGTCCATGGGAATTACCGTTAGCCGTCCATGGTCCATGGGAATTACCGTTAGCCGAATTTTTGGCTAACGGGTGATTCCCATTTACCCCTGACCATGGACCATGCCCATGAGGGGTGACAGACTCACTTTAACAATACAAAACAATATAAAGTTGTTAGTGCACCTCAGGCTTAGGCTTAGCATATATCTAAGCCTAAGCCTAAGCCGTTTGAAAGTTAAAACTAACAACTTTATATTGTTTTGTTTTGTTAAAGGGAGTCTGTCACCCCTCATGGGCATGGTCCATGTTGGTGCATGGTCCATGGGAATTAACGTTATCCCAATTTTTTTGGCTAAAGTGTCTTGCCCATGGACCATGGACCAACATGGACCCAACATGGACCCGCCCATGAGGGGTGAAAGACTCACTTTAACATTACAAAACAATGTAAAGTTGTTAGTGCACCTTAGGCTTACGCTTAGGCTTAGGCTTAGCATTGTTCTAAGCCTAAGCCTAAGCCGTTTAAAAGTTAAAACTAACAGCTTTATATTGTTTTGTATTGTTAAAGTGAGTCTGTCACCCCTTATGGGCGGGTCCATGTTGGGTCCATGTTGGTCCATGGTCCATGGGAATTACCGTTAGCCAATTTTTCGAACAAAAAAAATAAAATTATCCGCGAAACCTACTGTAACTTGTCCGGATTAACTAACACCGTGCTAGCACCCAAAAATACCGTAGTTTACACGGTGCTTACACCAAATACACTAACGGTACGATTCCCATACGCGTCCCAAAATTCATATCTCAAAAAATAAAAAATATAAAAAGTTAATTTTTTTACTTATATATGTAAAATTTTATGGAGACACCGAAAATTAAGGTCTTGGAGCTCTAAAATGCATAATAACCTTGTTATGGGCAATTTTATGCTTAAAAATGCTGTTTTTTAGGACCAACTTTGTTTCCACCGCCACAAAATTATTATTCGACCATGAATCAATCTGAAAATCACATGTACCGATGGAAAAAACTTGCAGAATTCAAAAATGGGCTCAAACTTCTTATTTGATGCAGTTTTAAATATGATACAAGGTCCTAAACTTGGCCATTTTTTTGTATTGTTTGTTTGCAAAATAAACTTTGAAAAATTATGTTTTTAACAATAAACTTTACATTCCACACTGCCTAAAGTCTATTTAGAAACAAATTTACACTTATCACGTGTTTTCAGCTACGAAGTCTTAAAATTTTTAAGTTTTTATCTGAGAAATTAAAATTTTCAACGTTGTCTTGAAAAACAAAAGATGTCCATGAACCAAAAGTTGTCCATGTGCAACACAGGGATGCCGCCACCTTATTGCCCCTGATCGTCCAAAACGTCGCCGAAGATTCTATCATCTGCAGCGATGAATGGGCTGCCTATAACAGAATTGGTCAGGCTCGTAATGCAAATGGAAGGCGAATGAATTATCTGTATGAAACGCTGATTTTTAATTATTTGCAGTATTTTATATTAAAAAATAGCGTCTAATTTAAAAGAAAAAGCAAAATACTACTGAATTTTTTTATTACAAATACTGACAAAAAAAACCTCCACTAAAAATTTTCTTATAAAATTTTAGTATTTTTTTGCATATTATAGGCACAGAACGGTGAACCACAGTGAAAATTTTGTTAATCCAATCACTGGAGCACACACTCAGCTGATTGAAACCTGCTGACACCATGCCAAAACTAGACTGATGAAGCTTAAGGGGTAACATATTTTGCCATGTTTTGTTTAATTAAACGAAATCTAAACACTGAAATTTAAATTAATTGAAGCTTTTCTTTTAATTTAATTTAAACTTTGCTTAGTTTTAAGCTTCTCAAAATTACTTTTCATTTTGCTTTAGGACATCCGCCGACCTATTCCAGTCTCATTTGGCCTGGTATTGGTGGCAAAGTACCATTGGCTTTCACAAAGCGAACGCCCCCTTCCTAGAATTGCTGGAAATTCTGCAGATGAGATATCGTCAGGGCTAAAAAAATATAAAAATTATTATAATAGACGATGCAATTTTTTATTTCAGAAACTTTAATTTTCGCAACAAATATATTTTTTTAGTTTGTGTATTTCTTGCTTCTGTATTATTTATGTATTATTTTGTTTGTGTGTTATTATTTTTGCTAAACAATTTATATAATAAAAAGCCGCTACAAAATTCTATTATCAGTTCGTGTATGACAGTAGAACTCATTTTTCACAAGAAATTTATGCTGTGTTAAACATTTTTTTAATAAAATTATCTTTTTACTAAGTTTCTGTGCAACCTGCACATCAATAATAAAACTTTAGTAATATGAAGCTTAAAGCTATCTTTTCGGAGCTGGAGAAAAGCAGCGACCCGCAGCGGAGTTAAGCGACGCCTAGCGGTAAGGAAATTAAACACAACCTAAACTTTCTCGAGCTATTTGTTGTGTTTTTAACTCGACGCCGTACACTCCAGTCTCCCTCGAGGTTTCCTCTTTTTTTGCGTACGCAAAGTTCATGGACATGTTTTTTCAAGACAACGTTGAAAATTTTAATTTCTCAGATAAAAACTTAAAAATTTTAAGACTTCGTAGCTAAAAACACGTGATAAGTCTAAATTTGTTTCTAAATAGACTTTAGGCAGTGTGGAATGTAAATTTTATTGTTAAAAACATAATTTTTCAAAGTTTATTTTGCAAACAAACAATACAAAAAAATGGCCAAGTTTAGGACCTTGTATCATAATTAAAACTGCATCAAATAAGAAGTTTGAGCACATTTTTGAATTCTGCAAGTTTTTTCTATCGGTACATGTGATTTTCAGATTGATTCATGGTCGAATAATAATTTTGTGGCGGTGGAAACAAAGTTGGTCCTAAAAAACAGCATTTTTTAAGCATAAAATTGCCCATAACAAGGTTATTATGCATTTTAGAGCTCCAAGACCTTAATTTTCGGTGTCTCCATGAAATTTTACATATATAAATAAAAAAATTAACTTTTTTTATTTTTTCATTTTCGAGATACGAATTTTGGGACGCGTATGGGAATCGTACCACTAACACGGTGTTTGCACCGTGTTTACCCCGCTTTGTAAATTCCGGCCCCCATGGCCAAATTCCCCACAACGTAGTGCAAATTCCAAATAACAATCAGAAATGCGTTTGCAAACTAAATGTGTTAAAAAAAATAGGTTTTAATCATAAAAGCATTAAAAATGTTTTAATTTTTTCCTAAGCCTAAGCAAAGCCCTAAAATCAAGCTAAACTTTATCATGATACAGTTTTGTTGTATTTTCCAGTTGTCAAGATTTTAAGGGAATACTGCAAACGCATTATATTTATGGGGAATTTACACCACATTATGGGGATTTTGTAACGTTTATGGGGATTTTGGCTTATGGGGAATTTGTCCATGGGGTTTTTATACGGACCCGGAATCGCGAATGACCCAAGATATTGAACGATTTTAAAAAGTGCAGTTTTTAAAATTATAAGGAAGGTTTGTGATCACTCCTTTTTGCTTTTGAAACCGATTTAAAAAAGTCCCCTTGTTCTCAATTTTTAAAAAATAAATTAATTTTTCTAATTTATTTTATGATGTTCTAATTTTTCTGATCATTTTTAAATTTTGTTTGCAAAACGATTGAAGAGGTGCAGTTTAAACGATTTAATAAATAGTAAATTTGTTTGCTTTCCTGTTTTTGATTTTTATTAATGATATTTTTTATTGTGTAAAAAACTCTAAAATTAAATTATTTGCAGATGATGCAAAGATTTATACAGATTATTTTCCTAATGACAAACTTTCTATGAATTTCCAAGTTCAAAATCTGCAGCAAGATCTTGACAAAATTGTTGAGTGGTCAAAAACCTGGCAACTAAACCTTGCAGAAGATAAGTGCGAAACTTTTCATATTGGGACTGTAACTAACTCCTGTGGCTATAATTATCAAGTGAATAATAAAATTTTAAATCAAGCTACAACAGTAAAAGATCTAGGTATTTATATGTCCTGTAATTTAAAATTCTCAAAACACTGTCAAAAAATAGCAGAAAGTGCTCTTCTTAGATCTGCCTTAATCTTTCGTACTTTCACAGCTAAATCTGTCAAAAACTTAATGCAAGCATACAAGTCTTACATAAGGCCATTACTTGAGTATGGCAGTGTAATCTGGAATCCTTATTTAATCAAGGATTGCAACTTAATAGAAAAAGTGCAAAAATATTACACAAGAAGATTATTCAAGTGCTGTGGTCTTGGTTACACTAACTATGAAAATCGTTTAGCTTTTCTAAAACTTGAAAAACTCTCTGACAGAAGAAATAAAACCGATTTATGTGAAGTATATAAAATAATCAATGGAAAATCTAGCCTCCTTGCCGAAAACCTTTTTTCTTTTAATACTAACCCAACACGAGGTCATCCATTTAAACTACAAGTTGATGATAGCAGAATTGATGCAAGAAAATATTGTTTCCCTAATCGAGTAATTAGTAACTGGAACACTCTTTGTGCCTCCCAGGTTACCTCTAAATCAGTCAGTATATTTAGAAAATCGTTAAATTAGCTGCAACGTCATAATATTTGTAGTGTTAAGCTCAAATTCCGCCCAGTTTTTTTTTCTCTAAATTAATCATTTTTATAAACTCTGTGCACAAGCAATAACATTTTGGTACAAAGTAATGACCTGCTCAGTATCAGTGCTGAAGTCAAAGCAAAGCTTCAGCCTTCTGAGCAGTTTTTAGCAATAATATCATAACTAACGCTTTCATGAAGAACTGTATTGCTTGAGGATCGCACACATTACTTGTGTATCTTTTTGTAATTATTGATCTGTAATGTTTTCTTTAACAAAAAATAATAACCTCTTTATTTTTGGATACATTTAAATCATGGGGTCTCCCAACAGTAATGCGTTATTATTATTTTTATTGTCTTTTAATTATATTTTGTAACCATTTACTAATAGGTACTAGTTGTTATATATACTGTGGTGTTTGTGATAAAAAAATTTATACTTAATATTGTGTTTGTGTGTGATATCTTTTATTTTTATTATTTGTTGTGTTCTTTTTGAAAACATTTTGCTAAAATAAATTTCTTTCTTTCTTTCTTTCTTTCTTTCAAAACGTTACTGGTACTATTATTAATGTGGATATTAATTTTAATTATACCCGACATGGATATATATAACTATAAAGGGTATTCGCCTTTCTAGTCCTTCATTAAAAAAGGGGATTTTCAGACTGTGCACAGGTCTGCCCATATCGTGTTTTTTAGAGTGCATTTTACCCATATCGTTTTTTGCTTTAAAAAAAAATAGGTAAAAAAACGCTAATTTTAGGTCCTGTGCACGGTCTGGAAACGCCCCCCCCTCCGTTTTATTGGAGGATTTGCCCCCCCGTTTTATTGCCCCCCCCACGCCAAAAAATGAAAAAGTACCCTAAAATTATGACGCCATTTTTGACCTATGATGACGCTATCATCGCAATTTTTTTGCAGTTTTTAGCCTATTTCTAATGTATTTTAAGCCATTTTATACCTATTTTTACCTTATTTCAGGGACGTAGCTAGAGTTTCATTTTGGGGGGGGGGGGCGGATTTTAGTACAAAAAAAAATTTCGGGGGGGGGGCGGGCAGAGCCCCCCCCCCCCTCCCCCCCCCCCCCCACCCCGGGGGGGGGGGGGGGGGGGGCGGAGCCCCCCCTTAATTTTTGAAAACGTTAAAAAAAGCAGGGATAAACGTAGATAAAGCTGTATAATACACTGTTTTTGGCCTAATAACCTATTATCTAATGTTTTTAGCGGTAAAAACATGTTTTCTTAGTTAAAAATTACATAAGCACATAGTTTCAGACCCCTTGGCTAAACCCACATTGTAAACCAAAGCACATGAGCAGCATCTCGGCTCCATGTTTTCTAGGGTACCTACCTATATGAAAAAAATCCGAGCCAATGCTATAGGCGGCAGGAAAATTTAGGAGGGGGGAGGTACATAAATCAACCAATATGATTGTTTGTTTTGCTTTCTGTGTAGTACTTATTACTTATAAAAATTATTGTACTAACTTTGAAATAACATTAGCATCAGGCAACATAAATAACGAGATTTATATGTATGTATACTATAGAAAGTGACCGCTGAGCGAAGCGAAGCGGAACAAATTTTTGGTTTTTGGGGTCCGTTGGGGTACTAAAATTATTTTAAATTTTGGCGCTGAGCGATTAGCGAGGCGCTAGAAAATTTTGAATTTTTAGCCTCTGAAAACCCCCAAATTTTAGTATCTGGCGACTATTTCGGGGGGGGGGGAGGCGGCCGCCCCCCGCCCAACCACTATCCTTATTTTTCCTCCTGTCCGACCGTTTCGGGGGGGGGGGGGGCCCCCCCCCCCCCCCCGCCCCCCTGGCTACGTCCCTGCCTTATTTTCGCTTTTTTTTGTCCCTTCTTTTTTTCTTTCCCCCTGCTTGCCCCTCCCGTTTTTTGCCCGCCCCCCCTGTTTCAAAAAAATTGCCCCCCGTGCCCCCCCCCCCCCCCCGTTTCAAAAAAATTGTCCCCCGTGCCCCCCCGATAAACCACCGGGGAGGCGGCTTGCACAGGTCTGGGAGGGGGTTAAAACTAAAACCCCCTTCTCAGCATTTGGGGGGAAGTTAAGCCTCCCCAACCCTCCCTCATGCCTGTGTATGTCCTGAAGTATAAGCTTTCTAATAATACCTCATTCACCAGAATCCGTTGAGTGGTTATGGAGAGTTAGGAAACACACACACATACAGACAGATAGACAGACAGACAGACATTACGTCTATTTATATATAGATTATGGATGTGAAAAATCACTCAATGAATATACAAATTTAAGTTACAAAATGTGGTTTTAAAGAAAACGGCTACCTTTTACTTTAATTTTATACCTTGTTTGTTAACATTGCTGCATTATTTGTTGATATATTTCGTTTCCCGTGCAAAAAACCCGCAATTTTTTTTAAAAAATACCGACATTTTTGCCGTTATTTTTGCCCATCATTTTTGCCGTCACTTCGTAATTTTAGTAAAAAAAATCGCAGGTTTTTTGTATGGGAAACGCAATATCTCGACAAATACTGCACCAATCTTAAGCTCGAAATGGGTGTACACTGCGCCCAGTAAACACTCTAGCGGTAAAGGTTCCCAACATTGTTATCAATGTTAGACGAAGAGTCTCAACCATGAGGGTAAATTTTTTTTCTCTCCTTCCTGACGTGTCTCATTTTTTTGTCTAATTTCTTTGTATAATCTGCATAGGGGAGATAAGTTTCAGGTAATGCAACAACAACAACAATCAATCTTAAAAATCTATTCTTATTTTATTGTTTTTTTTAGCTATATATTACTTCATTCCTTGGTTGGTTTCAATGGGAATAATACTTTCTAACTGCCTGAACACTAACAGTGCAAAGAAATTATGGCAGGAAGTGATTCTTTTTTTTCTGGTGCTGTACTTATGAAAGAAGAAGATGATAATGCCACAAAAAATTTTGATTACAATCACCATCAAAGTACAGACAAAATTCATCTGACAACAAATTCAAATCCTCAAGTTCATTCCTTGTCAGTTTTTTCAGAACTCTTAGCCTTAACCAAATTGGCCGACCAGTCTTGTACTGATAACGCGATTGGTGCAAACAAAATTTGTGTCACAGAAAAAGACACCCCGCTCTTTAATGCAAAAACTAAATGTAATTCCTCACCCACACAAATAGTGGAGTTGGAAAACCCATTGAAAACCAGAAAAACTGATGCAAATGCTACATCTTTCACTGTCCACGATGCATTCAGGTAAAGTTGATCATCATTTGCATGTCTTGGACATTTAACTCTTCTTCTTCGGATAATTCTAATTGAGTCTTAAACGCAGCTAAAAAATGCATCTGGCGTCTCAGTTTAAGGTGCTTGCTTATAGCTACGATCCTAGGTGAGAACGGTCGAGGAAGCTAGGGGGTGGTTACCCGGGGTAAATCGAATTTTGAATTCTAGGAGGGGGTCCCAGGGGGGTTCGGACCCCCCTAGCTTTTTAGGGGGGGGGGTCGACCCGGGGTGCGAAATTTTGAAATCTAGAGGGGGGTCAGGTGGGTTACGGTATCCAAAGCAAAACAGTTTTAAACCAATAACTTTAATAATTGTTCTTTTTATAGGATAATACTACATTTTATTGAATAAAAAGCTATATTCTGGTATAAAAAGGGTGTAAAAGCATGAATATGTGATGAAAATTCACGTGTTTGTAAGAAATTTTAGTATAAAAAAGTACCTAAAAATTTCCCGAAGGGGGAGGGCGGGGTCAGATTTAAAATTCTAGAGGGGGGTCAGGGGTAAAAAATTCGGAAATTTGAGGGGAGGGGGGGGGGCCCAAGATTTTCGTCTAGGGGAGGGTCCCAAAATTTTGAGGCTAGGGGGGTGGACCCCACCCTGCCCCCTTTCTCATCTATGACTGGGACCCCTCAAATTTAAGAGGGGAGTGCGTCCATGCTTCAGGGTACCCCCAAATTTTTGGGAGCGGGGTAATGTTTCGGGAGTAATCGGGATTTTAGGGGGTAAATAACCCCCCTCCCAACAGACAGTGGCGTAGCTAGGGGGGGCGGCCGCCCCACCTCCTCCTCCCCGAAATCCGGCGAAGCCGGATTTTTTCGTAAGGGGTGACCCTTACGTTTTTTGAATTTTATTGGAGAAAAATTTTTTTCTTTATATATAAATTCAGAAACATTTCTGATGCGTTCCAAAAACATAAAAATACCCAAAAAACTGAAATTTTTCCCGCTTCGCGGGAAGTGTACATTAATCATTTTGTTAGTTTTTTTAATTTTGATGAATTGTACCATTATAATACCAGACCTGTGCACGGTCTGGAAATGCCCCCCGTTTTATTGGAGGATTTCCCCCCCGTTTTATTGCCCCCCCCGCCAAAAAATGAAAAAGTACCCTAAATTTATGACGCCATTTTTGACCTATGATGACGCCATCATCGCAATTTTTTTGCAGTTTTTAGCCTATTTCAATGTATTTTAAGCCATTTCAGACCTATTTTTACCTTATTTTCGCTTTGTCCCTTTTTTCTCTTTTCCCTTTTTTGTTTAAAAAATTTTTTAGGGAACCCCAAAAATTTTACTTTGGAAACATTAAAAAAAGTAACGGTTGCAATCTATCTCTTCAAACTTTGTAGCTTAGCATTGAATAAGTGTCTGATATTTAGTTGCAGGAAATAATTGATATGGTAATGGTAACATGATTTTTTTAATTCAGCAAAACAGAATTTTTTATTTTAATAGTCTTTTCCCTGTATTGAATCTTGCTAAAAATCTTTATTGTGAAAAAATTTGATAAATTTTTTGTAAAAACCAAAGGAAGACTCTAACAAAATTTTTAGCTTGAAACCTTTTACTTCAAAATTTTATAGGAGATATCAGACCTGTGCATGGTCTGGAAATGCCCCCCTCCCGTTTTATTGGAGGATTTGCCCCCTCCCGTTTTATTGCTTCCCTCCCGAAAAAAAAATGAAAAAGTACCCTAAAATTATAACGCCATTTTTGACCTATGATGACGCCATCATCGCAATTTTTTTGCAGTTTTTAACCTATTTCAATGTATTTTAAGCCATTTCAGACCTATTTTTACCTTATTTTCGCTTTTTGTCCTTTTTTCTCTTTTCCCTTCTTTTTTTCTCTTTTTTTTCTTTCCCCCCTCCTTGCCCCACTGTTTTTTTGCCCCTCCCCGTTTCAAAAAAGTTGCTCCTCCGTGCCCCCCCATTTTGGAATTGCCCCCCTCCGTTTAAACCCCGAGGGGGGCAGTGCACAAGTCTGAGATATACATAAATAAACAAGGGGGTGGTGACATAGATGAACAAGGGGGGGGGTAAGGTGGGGTCCATCCCCTTACCTTAGCCTCAAAATTTTGCCCCCCCCCGCTAGAAAAAAATCCAGGGGGTCCCTCTTCTAAATTTTCGAATTTTTTACCCCTGACCCCCCTCTAGATTTTGAAATCTGCCCCTCTCTTCCCCCCTCGAAAAAATTTTAAGTACTTTTTTTTACTAAATTTTCCTCCAAAAACGTGAATTTTTAACACGAATTCATGTTTTTACAGCCTTTAAGTATTTTGCTTAGGAAATTAGACCCCACCTGACCCCCCTCATCTAGGTTTCAAAATCTTCCACCCCGCCCGGGTCGACCTCCCCTAGAAAGCTAGGGGGGCTCGACCCCCCTAGAACTCCCCCCCTTAGATTTTGAAATGTCATTTACCCGGGGTAAACACTCCCCCTCTAGCTTTTTGACCGTGTTCATCTATGGGGGGTAGGGTGGGATTCCGATCAACCCCCCTAGTCTTAAATGTTGGCCACCCCCCCTAGAAAAAAATCGAGGGTCCCCCTCCCCCCAAATTTTCGAATTTTTTACCCCTGACCCCCTCTAGATTTTAAAATTTGACCCCTTTCTCTCCCCCCTCGAGAAAATTTTAAGTACTTTTTTTATACTAAATTTTCTTCCAAAAACGTGATTTTTTAATAAAATTTCATGTTTTTACACGCTTTTTATACCAGAAAATTGCTTTTTATTCAATAAAATGTAGTATTATCTTATAAAAACAATTATTAAACCTTTAATGGTTTAAAGGTATTTTGTTTCGGACATTGGACCCCACCTGACCCCCCTCTAGGTTTCAAAATCTTCCACCTCGGGTCGATCCCTCCAAAAAGCCAGGGAAGGAAGGGGGCGGTTCGACCCACCTAGGACCCCCTCCTGGATTTTGAAATGTCATCTACCTGGGGTAAAGACCCCCTTTGCTTCGGTGATCGCGTTCGTCCATGGGCACATACCCTTATATATTCCCCTTCCTTATTTACGTCCTTGACCGACCTGTAGAAAAATTTTGGTGTATATCCGAGATTGGGTTGCCCGTCCCCCCTCTAGTGTACCCAACTAAAATATTCTATGCTAAATCGTAAAGGCAAAAGACTTTTTTTGCAAAAGACAATAATGGGTCCACAGTTTTGAAACTGAAGAGTGTAAATCTAAAGTTTTGTTGTTTTTTGTTTGTAAAAAAACCAACAAAAACTGACACAAAAATAAATACTAAATAACTAATACTGATTTGGTATTTTTTTAACATGATTTCAGTGGTTAATAGTCTTTTATTTTCAAGTTAAAAATTGATACAGATTATTTTTATAATTTTGATTGTTTATAGTATTCAATCACATGAATTCGCAACAAGTTTACAACCTAACAAAGAAAAAAATAAGGCTACACTACGACCGCTCTTTCAAAAAGTTTACGAAGATTGTGGATCTACATCTAATGTCGCTGAAAATCTCGACGTCAACATAACACCGAAAAAATTAAAACCCATGTTTCAAAAAAGTGAATCACATAAATACAATTTTTTAAAACTAAATATAAATTCTATCAGGGTGCAGACCTGTGCACTGCCCCCCGGGGTTAAAACGGGGGGGGGCAATTCCAAGATGGGGGGGCACGGGGCGGCAACATTTTTGAAACGGGGGGGCAATAAAACGGGGGGGCAAGCAGGGGGAAAGAAAAAAAAGAAAAAAAGGAGAAAAAAAGAAGGGAAAAGGGAAAAAAGGGACAAAAAAAGCGGAAATAAGGTAAAAATAGGTCTAAAATGGCTTAAAATACATTGAAATAGGCTAAAAACTGCAAAAAAATTCGCGATGATGGCGTCATCATAGGTCAAAAATGGCGGGGCAAATCCTCCAATAAAACGGGGGGGGGGCATTGTCAGACCGTGCACAGGTCTGAGGGTGAAAATAGATGTGTGGTAAAGTAACCACTCGTTTTTTAGGAAAATATCACGTGCAGAGAAATACATGACGCAACTAAATAATAATTGCTTACATAACCGCTTAAAGCTTTTTTTTAATTTTTTCTCGCTCGCGGTTTTATCTTCCTGGCGGAGGGTTACGCCCTTAATTTCAACCTGGAAGACTTTAGGTTTAGTGCTTCTTTTAAATTAGTTTTGTTTAAGCCATGGTCTCCTCAGACTGCCTCCGTAATTTTTTTTTGTGGAGGGCATACATGGGCACGGGGGGATTAACCCCTCAAATTCCGAGATGCGGGGTTTAACCCAAGTGGGTGGGAAAGGTTACTGCCCTCCAAATTTGAAAAAATGAAGAAAAAAGGTGTTTAAAATGACTTCTAATTGCCTCCAAACTTAAATTTAAAGGTCAAAATGAGTGTTTAAAAGCAATAGAAAGCTCAAAAATGCAATAAAAAGTATTTTTTACCTAAAATTAGCGTTTTTTATCTATTTATTATTCAAAATCAAAAAACAATATGGGTAAAATGCACTCCAGAAAAAAAAACGATATGGGTAAAGTAAAATGCGTTTCTCGGATTTTAACCCCCTCTAATTCCGGGTTTACCCCCCGTCCACTCCAGGCCAACTTACTCTATATGGGGGTATACCCGACCCCCGAAATTTAGGGGATGCCCCAAAACAATTTTGGGGTACCCCTAAATTTTAGGTTGGGAAAAGTGTCGCCAGTAATCAGTATTTTTTGGGGGTAACCCACCTATGATTGGTAGGGTTATACTCATAGGTAAGCAGGGGGTGATTGGGGGGTTATAACCCCCCAAAAAATCCCGATTATAGCCGTCAGCCCTTCTTCTAAAATTTGGGGGTACCCCGGACACCCCCCTAAAATTTGGGGGGTCCCAGTACAAAAAACACTAAAAATGGGGTATTTAAGGTATACACCAAAAAAGTTTTTGGGACACCCCCCCCCCGAATTTCGGGGGTCGGGTATACCCCCCAAAATCGGGTATACCCCCCCAAAATCGGCGAGGCTTCCCACCTATGGTTATACCCATAGATGAACACGGTCAAAAAGACAGGGGCGGTGTTTACCCCGAGTAAATGACATTTCAAAATCTAAAAGGGGGTCCTAGGGAGGTCGAACCCCCCTAGCTTTCTAGGGGGTCGATCCCTGGCGGAAGATTTTGAAAACTAGAGAGGGGCGTAAATAAACACGGTCACCCAAGCTAGGGGGGTCGAACCCCCCTTGCTTTTTAGAGGATTTCGACCCAGGTGGAAGATTTTGAAACTTAGAGGGGGGTCAAGTGGGGTCCAATGTCCAAAGCAAAATACTTTCAAACCATTAAAAGTTTAATAATAGTTTTTTATAAGATAATAATATATTTTATTGAATAAAAAGCGATATTCTGATATAGAAAAGGTGTAAAAACATAAATTTGTGTTAAAGATTCACGTTTTTGGAAGAAAATTTAGTATAAAAAAAGTACTTAAAATTTTCCGGAGAGGGGGGGGGGTCAGATTTCAAAACCTAGTGGAGGGTCAGGGGTAAAAATTCAAAAATTTAGGGGGAGGGGGGCTGGATTTTTTTCTAGGGGGGGGGGCAAAATTTCGAGGCTAGGGGGGCTGGACCCCACCCTACCTGCCCCCTTGTTCATCTATGGTTATACCCATGTATGGGCATGAGCCATGAGGGATTGGTTAATCCCTTCAAATTTTGAGAAAGGGGTTTTAAGAAAGCACTGTCACAAATCGTAATTCTATATCGCCCAAACCGGACTGCTCTTTTAATACCAAACCTACCTTATTCAAATTTCTTTATTTAGAGTGCTCCACCGCAAGGCTGCGAATTTTTACAATTTTGCAAGATCGGTTAGACTTAAAGGCTTAAAGGACTTAAAGGGGTGCCTAATGAGTTTGGGGCGATATAGAAATATGATTTGTGACTGACAGCGCTCGTCTAATCTCCCCACTCAGAAGTAGGGGGGGGGGTGAAAAGATTAACCTCCCAAAAATTAAAAAATTGGTGGGTTCACTCTTGGGAAAAAAGTCTTCACAATTATTTCAAACTACCTCCAAACTTATTTTTTGATGTCAACATTGGTGTATAAGTAATTTAATGTAATGAAAAAAGCTTTTTGATCAAAAATAAGCGTTTTTTACCTATTTTTTTTTCCAAAATCCAAAAATGATATCCAAAAAACCGAAGTAAAATGCTCATCAGAACAAACGATATGGGTAAAATGCGTTACTTAGATTTTAACCCCCCTAAATCCGAGTTTAACCCTCTGCCACTCCGGACCATCTTGCCCATCTATAGGATAAAGGAGTCCATTGCCTCTAGAGACAAATTTTCGGACCCCCCTTCTTAGATAAAATGCTGGGCCCTCTCTCCCCGAAGCTTGAGAGCAGTCCGGCCTAGCCCTCCCTTAAAAAAGCCGACCCTTTTTCCCCTCCCAGCTAACTTACAAATATAATTTTTATATTCTGAAAACACTTAGAGTTTGGGTTTTGGGACGTTTCAGTTTTGTTAAGTCTTTATAACTGGAACTTAAAACACTTAAATTATTGATTTAAAAAAAAGGTTAAAAAATCAAACCCCATTAGCATTAACCCCCCTAAATTTGAAATTAGCCACCCCGGGGGTCGATCCTCTTATACCTCAAAACCTTAGTTTGAAGGACGTTAGAAATCCATAAAAAAATTTGTTAGTAGTTAATTTTGAAAATAAAAATAAGCAATAAATTAATCCGCAGATGTAGGTTTAAAAATATGCAGAGGCAAATATTGAGCACATCCTTAGAAGGCAGAGATCCACCACACCTTGACACCTAGCTTTCCGCTCTATGCTCACCTATACAAAAAATTATATTTTGGAGAGTATTTAGTAATTCAGTTTTAATTAGTACTTAGTATTAGGCCTTATACGTAAGTACCTATACGCGGACATCCGCACGATTTTTGACATCTACATCCGCAAATTTGTGAACTGACATCTGCGAACTTGTACATTACTTCTTATTTTTTCCTTTTTAACTAGCTAATATTTATAATTTTTAAAGATTTTTTAACCTTTTCTAAGCTAAATTTTTGAGACCTAAATGAGTTTTTTATCGATAAAAAGCTAAAAAATTTAATAAAAACACTTTTTAGCTAAAATCAACGTTTTTTTACTTGTCTTTTCTTTTGAAATTAAAAACTACAAATAAAATGTAGGTACTCAAATGTATAAAACTAAAAATGATATGGTAAGAATGCTTTTAATAAACATCTGTATCCGCAGATTTCGGTTTCTAAAAGCCGTATCCGCATCCGTGGATGTCAAAAAATGACAACCGAGCACATCCCTTCCCACACCTGTGCACTGCCTGCCGGGTTTTATTGGGGAGGCAACTTTTTCGAAACGAGGAAGGGCAAGGAGGGGAGAAAGAAAAAAGAAAGGGAAAGTAAAAAAGAAATAAAAAAGTAAAATTAAGGTAAAAATAGGTCTAAAATGGCTTAAAATGCATTAAAATAGGCTAAAAACAGCAAAAATTTCACGATGATGGCCTCATTATAGGTAAAAATTGGCGCCTTAATAATTTTTTGGTACTTTTTCGTTTTTGGGCGGCGGGGGGGGGTTAATCCTCAATAAAGCGTGGGGGCATTTCCAGACCGTGCAAAGGTCTGCCTTTCCTACCCCCACTCCACCCAATGCCTAAATTTTGAGCGAGAGGCGAGGGGAGATATATAAATTCCCCAATCCCTCTACCCACCTATAATAAACATCCCCTAGCTCCGGTTACTTTACCGTGTTAGTCTATTTTCAGCTTCTTTCACCCTATGCAAACCAAAACAAACCATACATGGGCACGGGGCGGGAAGATTGAGGAGTTAACCCCCCAAATTCTGAGAAGGGGGTTTAACCCCACCCCCGCACTCAGAAGTGGGGGGCGGGAAGGTTAACCCCCCAATTTTGGAAAAATGAAGAAAAAAACTGTGTTTAAAATGACTTCTAACTGCCTCTGCCTCCAAACTTAAGTTTTGAGGTCAAAATGAATGTTTTAAGCAATAAAAAGCTTAAAAATGCCATAAAAATTAAAATTAGCGTTTTTTACCTATTTTTCCTTCAAAATCGTAAAACAATATGGGTAAAATGCATTCCAGAAAAAAAACGATATGGGTATTTTGCGTTTCTCGGATTTTAACCCCCCTAATTCGGGGTTTAACCATACATGGGCACGGGGGGGGTTGGGGGGTTAACCCCCCAAATTCATAGAAGGAGGGTTTAACCCCCCCTCCTCACTCAGAAGTGGGGGGGGAGAAAAAGTTAACCCCCCAATTTTGGAAAAATGGTGAAAAAAAATGTCTTTAAAATGACTTCGAACTGCCTCCAAACTTAAGTTTTGAGGTCAAAATGAATGTTTTAAGCAATAAAAAGCTCAAAAATGCAATAAAAAGGCCTTTTTGACATAAAATTAGCGTTTTTTACCTATTTTTCCTTCAAAATCGAAAAACGATATGGGTAAA
Source organism: Microlaimidae sp. YZB2_3 (assembly GCA_030248175.1). NCBI lineage: Eukaryota > Metazoa > Nematoda > Chromadorea > Desmodorida > Microlaimidae > Microlaimidae sp. YZB2_3. The sequence goes on from JASAMX010034378.1 coordinate 17,064, forward strand.
ATGCACTCCAGAAAAAAACGATATGGGTATTTCGCGTTTCTCGGATTTTAACCCCCCCTAATTTGGGGTTTAACCCCCCACTCCGGACCAACTTGCCCATGTATGGGTTTAACCCCCCCCCCCACCCAGAATAACTTGCCCATGTATGAAACAAGCCCATTTATAGATTTTAAATTTACTCTTAACTTTACTATTTCAAATGCTTCCGCTTCGGGCACTGTGCGGTGCGTCCGCCCATTATAGCAAAGACTGCAATTTGTGATTCATTTTTTTTAAGTCCCACCTAAAATTCCTAAATGCCAAGAAGAGCCAGAAATCATAGATATAGAAGCCGAAGCCGATCCAGAAATTATTGACATAGAAGAAGCCGAGGCTGAAGCTAGAGAAATAAAAATACAAAATTCTATTGAAGCTGTTATTGATAAATGTCAAAGGTAGTGGTACTAAAGAGTAAAAATAGTCTAAATAAAAATAATTTTTTTTATTTTTAAGTCCAAAAAATTACTGCAAGACGGGTCTTAAAATTATATCATAGCATTGTCTATTCAGTCAAGCGACTGAGCCTTTCTATCTTTTTATCAATGTAAACTGATCCCCAACCCCACTTAAGTGCGGTGTATGGAGTCAAACTTTTTGTCTTTGATTTTGATAATTTTTTGTGAAAACCTTACCCCTCCTGCCTCCAATAACCCACAAAAGTTTTTTAACAAAATATTTCCAATGGTTCAGGAGTTATGACCCTCAAAATTCAAAAATGGCGTTTTTCGACAATTCTGTACGTGAAAAATTGCTCAATTGGTATAGCAATTTAAGTTACAAATTATGCACCCAAAAAAGCGGCTACTTTAATTTGATACCTTGATTGTTAAGATTGCTGCTGTATTTCTCAAGATATTGCGTTTCCCGTACAAAAACCCCCGATTTTTTCGTTAAAAATACGAAATGACGCAAAAAAATGTTGGACAAACTTCATCAAATCACTGCCCTCGTTTGGTGGGCAAACTTCATCAAATCACTGCCGTCGTTTGGATTTTTTAGCAAAAAAATCACGGGTTTTTTATACGGAAAATACAGTATCTCGAGAATTAGGGTAGTGCATTTAATTTCGGCACTTTTTTGTTTTTCCGATGTAACTTTTCACTGTATGGTATGTACGATTTTCATGTTTGATAGCTCATTTTGAAGCTTTTACGATACTGCGTTTCGTCACAAAAGTTTCACTGCACGAAAGTAGTTTTTTTACCTAATTAAATCAGTTTTTAAAAAAATGGAAAATTGCCGAAATTAAATTTGTGCATTTAATTTCGGCACTTTACAAACAATCGATTGTTACTCAGTCAAAAAATCATTTTCAAAAATTTAAAAGCCTATCATTATCTCCAGACAATTTTCTTTAATTTAAGCTTCTACTTGTTGTTCAACGTGTAACTGACAAAAAGTTACAGCTAAAATGCCAAATGGTATCAAAATGAGCAAAATTTGGGAAAAAAGTGCATTTAATTTCGGCACTTTTTATAAGGACCCCCTTAATCGAGTTTAAGTGCAGTGCTATGACCCCTACACATTACAACGTTGTTTTTTTTAACTATTTACAACTACAATTTAACACCCGACCACTTAATTAAACCGTTTTTACCTCCAGATATATGTGTGCCGAAATTACACTATTTTATTTTATAACGATTGCTCATCACAGACGCAACGTAGAACCACGGGGACTAATAATTCGGAAAATAGACTAAATTTTACCAGGACAGTTTACTTTTTAAACCAATTTATTGCGTAATCATGAAATGTCCATGTTCTAAAAACGAGTAACAATTTTATTTTTTATAAATCACACAATTTCACATGAAAATATCACAACAGAACAAATAAAAAACTCACAACAGTCATCTACATAATTAGCTCTCATTTAAGCTATCAAACGTCGTATTCCGTCCAGGATTACCAAAGATATAGTCCAAAATCAAAAATGCCCAATTAGAAAAAGTGCCGAAATTAAATGTACCCTACTGCACCGATCTTAACAATCAAGGCATGAAATTAAAGTAGAAAATAGCCGCTTTATTTGAATGCAGAATTTGTAACTTAAATCGTTACACCAATCGAGCAATCTTTCACGTACAGAATTGTTCAAAAACATCATTTTGGAAGTGATAACTCCTGAACCACTAGAGATTTTGTTGAAAAATTTTTTGTGGGCTATTGGGGGCAAGGATGAGGTTTTCATCAGGGGCCTAGCCAGGATTTCGTAAAGGGAAGGGTTGGCTTGTATACAAATTTTTCGAAAGGGGGGGTGTAGGGGGTTGTACTCCGAATTTTCAAAATACCGTAAAAAAGACATTAAAAAGGGTAAAAAATTTTTGCGCTTCGCGCAAAGTGATTCTTTTGAAGTTAAACTTGAAAAATTTTAGGTTTAAAAAGACGTAACATTAAAAATCGTGCGATATCACGAAAAATTTACAAAAATTGTCTTTGGAATTAATTAAAAACCACTTAAAAAGTTGTAAAAAGGTATATAAGTGTCGAGCGCTGAGCGGAGCGAAGCGCGAGAAAATTTTTTAAAATTTGTTCTCTTAGGATGATCCCCAAATTTTTACCTCAGCCAGCCCAAAAAGGGGGGGGGGTTTACAACCCCCATAACCCCCCCTGACTACGCCCTTGGTTTTCATAAAAAATTATCAATATCGTGGACAAAGAGTTTGACTCCACATCGCACCTTTAAGCAAACTTTTGTAGGTACTGTTAAGTAGAGATGCACCAGTCAGGAACGTAACCAGGGAAGGGGTGGGGGGCTAGCCCTCCCCCCACCCCCTGAAATAGTCGGACGGCGGGAAAATAAGAATAGTGGTTGGGTTGGGCGGGGGGGGGGGCGGCCGCTCCCTTCTAAATGGTCGCGAGATATTAAAATTTAGGGTTTTCAGAAGCCAAAAATTCCAAATTTCTTAGCGTCTCGTTAATCGCTCGGCGCTAGGTTTTTTTATGCCAATTCGACGCCACTGGCGCCTAAAATTTTGGGCCTTGGCGCCAGCCTGGCGCCTAGATTTTTGGCTAGACACATATTTTTTTACAATTTTTTTAGACAAATAGACAAAAAAGGAAGCAAAATTTTTTAAGTTTTAAAATATCAATTTCTAAAATTTTTCTTGCGCTTCGCTTGGCTCAGCGTCAGCGCATAAATGTTTTGAAAAATTATTAATAATTTATTTATTTTTCTTGTGGCATGTAGGTTATACTGCTAATTAATTATATTTTTTAACCCTGAGAAATGCCATTTAAAGTAAAAATCTTAAAAAACTAATTAATAAAGTTTAGTTTTGATCAAAACCTAAAATTACTCCTTAATAAAATCATTTTGCTAAAAAAATTATTGACTTTTAAAATCATTATCTAATCATTATATTGCAAGATTTTTTAAAAAAATTTCATGATTCTTGCTAACTGTTTCTATCTGTTTCACTTTTTTTTATCATTTTTTTATATTTAAAATCCATAATTTTATTTAATTTAGTGTAATAAGCTATTGGAGATCCTCCTCTAAAGTTTTAATTCATCAAACAAACAACAATTTTAAAATGAGGATTAAAAAATATAAAGAAAAAATAAAGAACGCAAACATAAAGAAAAAATAATGTAAACAACCTGTTTAAAAAATCCATATACAAATTTTAAACCAACTGTACCAACTACCAAGCAAAAATTAGTTATAATAAACATCTTCATATTAAAATTATGCCAGCCAAGCCAAACCCAAATTATTTTATAATTTTCTGGGCCTCTCTTTGTTCCAATGTTTTCTTGTTAGATTATGATCCTTTGACAAAATTTTACGCATTTAGAAGTTGAGCATTTAAAAAAAATATTTTTTTAGATTTTTAGCATATAAAACAAAAATTTGATTTCCAAGTCGTCCAAAATTATATATGGTACTGAAAAAACTATTATATTCGCACCATTTGTTGACATAAAAATTTTTTATGTTTTTGGCGCCTAGATTTCAGCGCTGGCGCCTAAAATTTGGAGGCTATGCGCCAGCTGGCGCCTAGGCGCCGGCGAAAAAAAAACCCAGTCGGCACCAACCTCTAAAGTAGTTTTGGTACCACAATTGACTCCCAAAAAACAAAAAAATTTTCATACTTTGCGTATGCATATTTCTTGCCATTTATCTTGCTTAATGTTATTGACAAAAAAATTTTAATAAACAATAATTACCACACATCAAGCAAAACAAACAAATCCTATTCCCTCCTATAGTTTTTAGCCGCCTACAACAATGGCTTAGTATTTTTTTCCATATAGATGGAGATGCTGCTCATCTGATTTGGTTTACGGTATGGGTGTAGCCAGGGGTCTAAAAGGTTTCTAAATCCATTTTTTGTGAAATCCAGGCCCTTTCAATGTCTACTAATGTAATTTTTAACCTTTTCAACAATGAGGGGGGGGGGGGCTTCGCCCCCCTTCAAAATTTCGGGGGGGGGGGGGGGGGGAACGTGGAACCCCCTCCTCCCCTTCCCTAAAATTTTTTTGTACTGAAATCCGTCCGCCCAAATGAAACCCTGGGTACGTTCTTGGCACCACTGCCAACATTTTGGCCGGTGCCGGTGCCAGATGTCACTTAATAGTTAAGGTTTGTGGTTTGTGGCAGGCTGCCGCCAGAGGTGTTGGCCGCTTAACGCACACCGATTCACCTCTTTCTGACAACAGCACCTTAGTACATTACTATAAAAGGAGGGACTAGATACATAGGTGTTTTTGGTCGGGTCCGCTAGGGGGGGGTCCACCCCCGGGTGGAAGGCCAAAATTTTTTACGGGTGGGGTCCAGAGGGGTCCGGACCCCCCTGGCTTTTTAGGGGGGGGTCGACCCCGGGTGCGAGATTTCAAATTTAGGGGGGTCAGGCGTCAGGGGGGTCCAATTTTTTAGCAAAATTTTTTAAACTCAATAATTTAAGTGTTTTTAGGTCTAATATTGAATTTTATGTATTAAAACAGTCTATTTAGGCCTAAAAAATATATTTAAACGCTGTTTTTAACTAAAAAACCGTGTTTTTGACAGTATATAAAAAATATACTTCCAAATTAGTCGGGATGGGGGGGGGGTGAGGGGGGTCAGGCCGGACCGCTCTCGAGCTTTGGGGGGGAGGGGGGGGGCCCTGAATTTTTTCTAGGGGGGTCCAAAATTTTTGGCTCTAGGGGGGTGACCCCTCTGTCCCCCCCTCCAAAAAAACACCTATGTCTAGATATAAATAAAACCAAACTTGTGGCAGGTTTTTTGTAGAGGGTTAGTAGGGGTTAGTAGAAGTTAAAAAATATACTTGATAATAGGGATAAATACATTTTCTAAAGTTTATAATTGTAAGAAGTACAGATAAATTAGAGTTCCTATTAGTTGTTTATACACCGGTGGAATTCCAGGCGTATGTTCATTCAAGCCAAAAATGCAAAAAATAAAGTAAAATTGCATATACTTGAGCACAAAACACACACACATAAACAAGCGCACATAAACAACCAGAAATACACCATAAATGTACCCTAAATACCACTATAACCCTTATAATTACGCAATACGAATACATACATGGTACAAACAAGCGCACATACACATAGACTGGCGCATATACACGCGGACACACACACACACACACATGAGCGCATGTATAGATAGACACAGATAAACAAACACTTCCGCGTAAGCACACGCCCAACCACACGCACACACACAAACACACACACAACACACACACGCACGCACACACACACACACATACACACACACGTACACACGCACAGAAACACACACACAAACAAGACTAACCCCACGTAAAATTTAAGAATAAGCTTAATAGTAAACAACTAAGTAATACTAAAAACAAGAGGGCCAGCAGTGCAAAGTTATTGAATATTTGATTAAATTTGGTTTTGAATATTAGCTGTAAAAGGTGAGTGTTTAGAAAAATAGAGCAAAATTAAATTTTTGCGATAAAAAAGAATATTATAAAGTACTATAGGTGCTGCGTACCGAGCCACTTAACGACTGAGTCAATTAAGTGTAGCAGCTAAAGCAGAAACACACCAAAAGATGTATGTTTGGCCTTTTACGGAAATTTTCTGTGATTTTATACCGGTAATAAACCATTTGTCAACCCTCCTCCTTACGCCCGGAATTTAGACAGGCGCTCCTCAGGAGCGCCTGTCTAAGCCAAGCCCAAGCCAGGAGCCTCCTGGCTTGGGACAGGCACCAACCCTACAGTGCAGCTGGTGGCGGAGTTAATAGTTAAGGTTAAAACTACTGTAAATAATTATTTTATTTTAACCCACAATTCAAGTTGGGGGCTATGGTTGGGGCGAGTGGGATTCATTTAAAAAACTTGTTTTATGAGTATTACTACAAAACTCTTTCAACTCTAGAGGTTTTCAGCTAACAAAAAGAAATTTGATTTTGAAAAATTATACTTTTGCTAATTAATAGAAGATAAAGTAAAACCTTTTGCCATCAGATTAAATTATTAGAATTAAAATCGTAAAGTTATAAAAACAAAAGAAAAGTCTGTATCCGTCCACCCATTTGAAAGAGGACAATTATTTCGCAAAATTTCGAGGCAAGGGAGGAAGAGAACCGGTGAATCGCAGTCTTCCTAGTTCTCTTTCTTATTTATACTTACATTTGTTATCTAGTTTTTAAGTTTTATTAACTCTTTCTACCACTAACTATACAGAATTCCTGAATACGGCGAATCGTTCTTATACAATCATTTAATTTTTCAACTAGCTACCGATATTTTGGACAACGACTACGCGTATACTTTTGATAATGAAGAAGGGTTGTACCGGAGAAAAATTCCTAACATGACCGAGCATAACTGTGATCTTAGAGAAGAATTTTCAGGAACTTCTATGCTTGAACAACCCATATCTCCGCCGCCAGGTTTAGTATTAATAATAAATTCACTGAAACTCATGGTAAATAGTTACTTTAACATTTTGACGTATAAAGAACTAAACTATTTAAAAAGAAGTTTAAAAAAAATAAATATTAGCGCAACGCACTCAGTCGTTCCTTTCATCATAACCAATTAACTAAACCTTAGTGTGCCATACTGGAAAAGGCAAGGGTTGCCCAAGTTTTTTTAAATTGGATAGGTAACGGTTATTTGATTAAGTTTTGTAGCATGGTTGGGCAGGGGGGTTGAAGGAGACATCCACTTCCCTATTTGGCTAGCCAAAATTTTTTTTGGGAATCCCAGACAGCGGGGACTCCTTCGTCTCAAACGTCTCAAAGTTCTAAGATTTGTAGTTCTTATTTAAAAGAAATCCATATTTATTTAGTCTCTTTTTCAGTTATTTGCTGACAATATTTTGACGCACGCAATCAAGACCAAATTTGTATAAAATTGAATTATTTTTTATAAAATAAGTTTAAAAACAGAATTTTATTCATAAGACAATAATTTGGTGAATATTTAATAAATAATGCTAAACTAAACACAACCAGTGTCAGCAACGGCAGAAACACGTTTAATGGAAAATGCAATAAGTTTAATTGAATCTTCCTACGCATTTGATGAATATGATTTGGAAATTCACACTCTGAAACGAAAAAGAAAAAGTCCTACAGCTCAACATGCAGCAAAAAATCTGGAAAGTGGAAATAGTCCTCCACCTGTAACAGCAACAAATGACACGGTGAATTATTAAATATTTCTAACAGTTTTATGAAGAAAATTATACAAAACAGAGAGAGAAGCACAAGCAAAGCCACTAATTTTATTAGTGGCTTTGCTCCTTCCCGCTTTTGGTTTTCCTCCATACATGGGCACGGGGAGGAGGGTGGGGGTTTAAACCCAAATTTTGAGAAGGGTGTTTATTAACCCCCCCCCCTTTTCAGAAGTGGGGGGCAGAAAAGGTTACCTCCCCCCAATTTTGGAAAAATGAAGAAAATTTGTCTTTAAAATGACTTCTAACTGCCTCCAAACTTAAGTTTTGTTTGAGGTCAAAATGAAAGTAAAAAGCTCAAAAATGCAATAAAAAAGGCTTTTTGACCTAAAATTAGCGTTTTTTTACCTTTTTTACTTCAAATCGAAAAACGATATGGGAATTTTGCGTTTCTCGGATTTTAAACACCCTAATTTAGGGTTTAATCCCCCCCACTCCGGACCAACTTGCCCATGTATGTTTCCCACCATAGGTGAGCAGGGTGTTTGGGAGATTACACCCATACATGGTCAAGTTGGTCCGGAGTGGGGTGGGAGTTAAAATTCAAAAACACATTTTACCATATCGTTTTTTTTCTTGGAGTGCATTTTACCATAGGCGTTTTTGGGGGACAAAGAGGTCCACCCCCTCCTAGAGCCAAAATTTTGGACCTCCCCCCTAGAAAAAATCTAGGGTCACCGCCTCACCCCAAAGCCCGAGAGCGGTCCGGCTTGACCCCCTCTCCCCCCATCTTCCCCCCTCCCGACCAATTTGGAAGTATATTTTTTATTTACTGTCAAAAACACGGTTTTTTAGTTAAAAACAGTGTTTAAATACACTTTTTAGGTCTAAATAGGCGGGTTTAGTACATAAAATTCAATATTAGACCTAAAAACACTTTAATTACCGGTATTGAGTTAAAAAATTTTGTTGAAAAATTGGACCCCACTGACCCCCCCCCCAAAAAAAATTTAAAATCTCGCACCCAGGGTCGACCCCCTCTAAAAAGCCAAGGGGGTCGACCCCCCTGGACCCCCCTAGAAAATTTTGGCATTCCACCCGGGGGTGGACCCCCCTAGTGGACCCGACCAAAAACACCTATGCACTTTACCAATATCGTTTGTTTTTTGATTGTAAAGAAAAATTTTTTAAAAAACGCTAATTTTAGAAAAAAAGTAAAAAACACTAATTTTAGATCAAAAAGCCATTTTCATTGCATTTTTGAGCTTTTTATTGCTTGAAACATTCATTTTGACCTTAAAACTTAAGTTTGAAAATAGAAGTCGTTTTTAAGACAGTTTTTTTCTTCATTTTTCCAAAATTAGGAGGGGTTAACCTTTTCTCCCCACACCCCCCTCTTCTAAGTGGGGGGAGGGGGGTTAAACCGCCATCTCAGAATTTGGATGGGTTAACTCCCTCCCTAATCCCGCGGGCTCCATGTATGGTTATACCCCCCAAATCCCGATTACTTCCGACACCCCCCCTCCCTAAAATTTAGGAGTACCCAGGACATCCCCCCTCTAAAATTTGGGGGGTCCCACCAGTACTAAAAACGCTGAAAGAGGGGTATCTGGGAAAAAAATTTTGGAACACTCCCTCTCCCAAATTTGGGGGGTCGTGTATACCCCCTTCTCGAAAATCCGGGAGGCTGCCCACCTATTTTTCCCACATCCGGTTCAAAAATGAAAATAATACTAAAAACTATTCACCATTTTTGCCACCAATTTTCGCAAATTTTTTAAAAGTTTTTAATCTCTTATAACAAAATTTAAATCATTTTAGACCTTATTTATTCTTCCACTTTTACGCTTCTTTTTTGCACATCGCTGGTTTTAAAAAAGCCCCCTTGCCCTTGCTGTTAAACTCCTGGGGCAGGGGCAGTGCACAGTTTTGCTTTTAAACTATTACTATATTTTACAGAATAAAGTATGGTACAAAGAAACAGCTCCATTGCACCTGTTCTCTTTTCAAAACTTTTCCAAACTTTACAAAGCTAAATTTTTGTAAGGAATTATTTCGTTAATCCTTACGTTTTTTTTAAATATTTTGGTAAAATTTAAAATTTTTTTAAAATATAGTTCGCACACGCTGCGTTTTAAAAGCATAAAATAGTCAAAAACACAAATTTTTATTTTTTATATTTGTTTTTTTAATTTTTAATTTAAATTTTTACGGTAATTCTTACGATTGTTTTATATAAGTAAAAAATTATTATAATAATAATGAAATTTTAATACCTATATAAAGGTAAAGAATAAAATTAAATGTTATTTTTAATCTTAAGCGCAACCAGGAAAGAGAGAGGGGGTTCTAACCTTTAACAATTTTTTTAATTCTATAACTTAGGAAAGAATAGGAAAGGAACTACTACATTTTATCTCGCATAAATTTTAGTTCCTATTTCATCTTTTGAGTCTATCAACAAAAATAAAAATTCATATTTAAATGCTTTTCAAAGTCAGATAATATTTAATGATTTGTTTTTAAGGAAATTTGTATAAAATCAAATCCGGTACATTCAACTACAAGATTCAGCAATACAGAAAATTTCAGTGATTTTGTAAAAGAGCAATCTATGGCGGTTGATTCTCCATCGGAAGTTAATTCAGTTAGCCATAATTCTGAATTGCAACATAAAAATATAGTTGATAAAAGATTAGATTACACTTACAGGAATCACGTCAGTGGCATTAATCTTAGTATGAATAGTTTAATTGGTTCAGGGTTTCAAAATAGTCAGTCTTCAAAAGATACAACGTATTATAAACCATCACAAGAACAAAAAGCTGCGAATTTTCAATTAAATCCTGTTCAAGTGTCTACAGAAGCAGATGCAATTGAAGAAGATCTTCTCCCTGAATGCAGTCACGCAGAATTTGAGCAAAATCAAAAAGCCAAAAATGTGGAGGAGTGTGACGTCGAAAATCTTACAGTTACGACCTCAACAAACTTCGTATGTACTATTTAAAAAAGTATTTAAACCCGAGAAAAAATACAAATAAAGTCGGTACATTTAAGTCTTCCTGTCTGGGCCGCTGGGTGTTCAAATCCGACAAATTTTAACTTTTTGGCTACTTTATTAGTTAGTGAAACCTGTACACGGTCTGGAAATGCCCCCTCGCTTTATTGGAGAATTTGCCTCCCCCCCTCCGTTCTATTACCCTCCCCCCCAAAAAAAAGAAAAAAGTGCCCTAAAATTATGACAACATTTTTGACCTATAATGACGCCATCATCGTGAATTTTTTGCAGTTTTTAACCTATTTCAATTTATTTTAGGCCATTTTAGACCTATTTTTACCTTATTTTCGCTTTTTTGTTCCTTTTTTCCCTTTTCTCTTCTTTTTTCTTTTTTTTTCTTCTTTTTTTCTCTTTTCTCCCCTGCTTGCCCTCCCCGTTTTATTACCCCCTCCCGTTTCAAAAAAGTTGCACCCCGTGCCCCCCGTTTTGGTATTGCCCCCCCCCACCCCGATAAAACCCCGGGGCGGGGGCAGAGCACAGGTTTGGTTAGTAGCAGCAAAAATATAAGACAAAAGAATGTCCCACTCACTGTACACTAAATTTTTAACTAAAAATTTGCTAGAAAAATCCCACTCGCGAACGTTTGTGCGTCTTTTCCAGCAAAAATCCACCATTTTTCGCTAGTTTTTCTGCGCTGCGATTTTTAACACAGTGTTAGTTTTCTCGGTATGTAAACTGTAAATTTTTATGCACTCAATACCGCTTTATTTGCACTGCCATTATTTGAGCACTGCGAGTCTAGCTGCAGAACAAAAAAAAAAACAAATTAAAGCAAAAGTTTTGTGTTTAAATGAGTAAAACTCGTTTTTTGACGTTAAGATGTCAACACTTTTTGGGTTTAATGAAATAAAGTGACTTAACACCGTCTTAAAACTTAATAAATAAAAACAAGTTTTGAAGTGTTCTACTGCATTAAAAATGACTTCCGGCGTATGCATTTTTTTGTTGAGTGGCCAGGCTCGCGCAGTGCTAAAATAATGGCCTTGCGAAAAAAGCAGTAATAAAACAGTATCATATTGACTGACAGTATTGACTGCAAAAGAAGTTGCAAAGCCCAGGGACCCAGGGTTTTATTTTTTGGAGGGCGGATTTCAGTACAAAAAAAATTTCGGGGAGGCGGAGGGGACTCTCGCTCCCCCCAAAATTTTGGCCGGGGGGCCGGAGCCCCCATAATTTTTTAAAAGTTAAAAAAGCAGGGATAAACGTAGATAAAGCTGGTAAAAAATTCAAAATTTTCTAGCGCCTCGCTAATCGTTCAGAGCCAGCCTCTAAAATAGTTTTGGTACCACAATTGACCCCAAAAAACAAAAAAATTCCGCTTCGCTTCGCTCAGCGGTCAAGTTCCATACTATGCATATGCATAATTTCTTGCCATTTATCTTGCTTAATGTTATTGAAAAAAAGTACAATAATTTTAATAAACAATAAGTACTACACATTAAACAAAACAAACAATAATATTTGGTTGATTTGTATATCCTTTTCCCCTTCTATATTTCCAGCCGCCTACAACCATGACTTGATATTTTTTATATATAGGTACTCTAAAAAATATGGAAATGCTGGTGTAGCCAGATGGTCTTAAAGGTCTCTAAATCGATTTTTTGGGAAATCCAAGCTCTGTTAATGTCTGCTAATTTAATTTTTAACTAAAAAAACATGTTTTTACTGCTACAAACATTAGATAATAATAAGTTACTAGGCCATAACAGTGTAATATACAGCTTTATCTACGGTTATCCCTGATTTTTTAACCTTTTCAAAAATTATGGAGGGCTCCGCCCCCTTTCTCCCCAAAATTTCGGGGGGGAGGGTGCAGATGGAGCCTCCCCCCTGAAAATTTTTTTTGCTCAAACTCCCTCCCACCCCAAATGAAACCCTGGGGTCGGGTATACACGTTCCCTAAAACCCAGGAGGCTGTCTACCCATAGAGAAAACCACATCATTGAATAAACAGGATTTTCTGAGATTTTTACAGTGCATATTTTTTTTAATAGTACATAAAAACAAAATTCAGGCTCATGAAGAGACACACACATCAGAACAAAACATAACAGAAACTACAGTGGCAGCGGGTTTGGCTCTGTTTTCAACAGAATTAAATTCACATGCCTGTTTAACTCAATGTCAATCAAAATGGATAAAGCCAAAAGCATCTTTTCAGACACGTCAAGATATCAATTGGTATAATTCACAACAACAAAAAACAGTGGCAGAAGACTCAGCATTTAATTTACAAGTGGAAGTAAATAGCGGTAACTGCACATTTCACAAAAAACAATGTCTTTTTCCGTCCTCTTTTATATTCCTTAATTCAACATTTCAACCTGTAAGCTTAAATAACATTATTAAGCTCCTACCAGAAGATGAAAAACAAATAAAAAACATTGTTAATGTTTCTTTGTTAAGAGCTTCTGGGAAATACAAACCACAACCCTTGCAACATAATAGTGAACTTACAGATCCACACCATTTTAAAAAAAATCTTATTTATGATCTGACCATCTCTCATTTTGAAAGACTCGTAAGACTAACTAAGGAAGTAAATTGGGCCGCAGCAAGCAGTGAACTATCTGTTGAACTTTTAACAAATGAATTCGTAGATAATGAAAAACATAAACTGCTTAATTACCTGATTCCAGAAATCGGCAACTTAATTACTGATGCGTTCAACAAAATAGAAAAAAGTATTGTTGATGTTTTCTGTGCTGAAAATTTTACTTCAGAGGATAAAGCCGAGTTTTTAGCACATAGTAACAATTGGGATAAATCTATTGTTCATACTGTCTGCAGTAAAGAGGAGAGTTCTGATTATTCCAATACTAACAATTTGGTATGCATGATTTAATTAATAGTAAAGTCATGGAATGAAATTAGTATCGTTCTATCTTTGAAACTAAAAATATCAATTATTTATTATAGTTTAATAATTTCGCATTGCCTTCTTTAGTTACCATATAGCAACCAGTATTTTCCTTTACAGACAGTTAATCTGTAAAGTCGATAACTGGGTGCCCAAAGAAACAAACAAACAAACATTGTGAATTAAGTCCAATTGATAAAAAACAGTCCCAATAAATCTGGTCTTTTAATTTGCTGCTTTGTTTTTTGTAACTACATTGGTTTGTAAATGGGCAGCCTCTTAAATTTTAGAGGTATCCCCAAAATACCCTATTTTAGCGTTTTTAGTAACACTGGGACACCACATTTTATGCGGGAGGGTGTGTCCGAGGCATAAGTCGATAAGTGGGTAAAGAGGGATTATACCCCCAATAAAATTGCAAGCCTTCCGACACCTCCATAAAATTTGAGGGTGGGGGTGGGGTCCCCCCTAAAATTTGAAGGCCTCAGTACTAAAAATGCTAAAAATGAGGTATTCGAGATACATTCCAAAAACATTTTAGGACACCCCCTCCCTCCAAAATCTGGGAGGCTGCCCACTTATGGTCCGGGCCGGGTTACCCTTAAATTTAAGAAGAAGGTCATAGATAGATAAAAATGGGGGCTAGGTGGGGTCCATACATGGGCAAGTTGGTTCAGATTGGGGGGGGCGGTGTTAAAATCTAAGAAACGCATTTTACCCATTATTGTTTTTTCCTGTATTGCATTTTTACCCATATTGTTTTTCGATTTTGAAGGGGGAAAATTGATAACAAAGCTAATTTTGAGTCAAAAAGCCCTTTTTATTGCATTTGTAAGCTTTTTATTGCTTAAAACACTTAATTTGACTTTAAAACTTATTTTTGGAGGCAGTTAAAATTCATTTTAAAAACTTTTTTTAGTTTTTTAAATTTGGAGGATTGTACCCATACATGGGCAAGTTGGTCCGGAGTGGGGGAGGGGGTTAAACCCCAAATTAGGGGGGTTAAAATCCGAGAAACGCAAAATACCCATATCGTTTTTTTTCTGGAGTGCATTTTACCCATATCGTTTTTCGATTTTGAAGGAAAAATAGGTTAAAAACACTAATTTTAGGTCAAAAAGCCCTTTTTATTGCATTTTTGAACTTTTTATTGCTTAAAACATTCATTTTGACCTCAAAACTTAAGTTTGGAGGCAGTTAGAAGTCATTTTAAAGACATTTTTTTTTTCTTCATTTTTCCAAAATTGGGGGGGGGGGGTTAACTTTTTCTCCCCCCCCGGGGGCCCCCCCCCCCCCACTTCTGAGTGGGGGGGGGGGTTAAACCCCACTCCTCAGAATTTGGGGGGGGGGGGTAACCCCCCCCCCAACCCCCCAACCCCCGTGCCCATGTATGATTGTACCCCCACTTCTGAGTGGGGGGTTAAACCGCCCATCTCAGAATTTGGAGGACGTTAACTCTCCCTCTACCAATTGGGGGGGAGCATGTATGGTGAGGTCCAACACAACCTGAATTGTTGGTCTTCCTTAGCAAAAAAATCCAGGGCCCTCCCCCCTCCAAATTTCCAATTTTTTTCTCCTAACCCCCGTTGATTTGAAATCTGACCCCTCCCCTTATGAGAAATTTTTAGGTACTATTTTTAATATAAAATTTCCAACAGAAAAATTTTAGCACAAATTTGCATTATTTTAGCTTTTCCATACATAAACATTTCATTGCAAAGTTAGTGCCAAGTAATATTGGCCTTGCGTATCCTGTTTTTTTGCGAAATAAATAATTTTTTAAAAACTTTATTCAATAAAATGTAGTATTATTCTTTCAAACCTAAAATAATAGTTTAAAAATGCTTTGCTTCAAATATCATAATCCCTCTCCAGGTGGGCAGCCTCCTGGATTTTTAGGAAGTTATAGGGTAGTGCATTTAATTTCGGCACTTTTCCCAATTGGGCATTTTTGATTTTGGACTATATCTTTGGTAATCCTGGACGGAATACGACGTTTGATAGCTCAAATGAGAGCTAATTATATGTAAATGAATGTCGTGAGCTTTTTATTTGTTCTGTTATGATATTTTCATGTGAAATTATGTGATTTATAAAAAAATAAATTTGTTACTCGTTTTTAGAACATGGGCATTTCATGATTACGCAATAAATTGGTTTAAAAATTAAACTGTCCTGGTAAAATGTAGTCTATTTTACGAATTTTTAGTTTCCGTGGTTCTACGTTGCGTCTGTGGTGAGCAATCTTTATAAAATAAAATAGTGTAATTTCGGCACTCATATGCTGTAGGTAAAAACGGATTGAATTAAGTGGTCGGGTGTTAAATTGTAGTTGTAAATAGTTAAAAGACAACGTTGAAATGTGTAGGGGTCATAGCATAGGTGGGCAGCCTCTCCGATTTTGAGGGGGGGGACCATAGGTGGGCAGCCTCTCGAATTTTGGGGAGGGGTATAGGGGGGGGTCAAATTTTAGGGGGGGTGTCCAGTAAGACCCAAATTTTGAGGGGGGGTGTACCCAATATTTCCGCGCTACCTTAAAATGAGCTTAAAACGCGTAAAAAAACGTAAAACAAGCTTATAAATGCTTTAAAACTGTGTAAAATTAAAATAAGATCTTATTGCAACTTATAAAATTTATTTTTTTAATTCTTTTAATAAAAATGTGCAGTGGAGCAGTCAGGATTTCATTTCGGGGGCGTCAGTCTGGGGGAGGGGAGAAAAAGTGTTGTCAAAGCGGCGCGAAGCGCTGCCGCCTGCGCCGCGTAGCGGCGCCAGCCGACGCGAAGCGTCGGCCGGGGGGTCTGGGGGGTGTCCCCCCAGCCGCCGGAGGCGAAAATTTTTTAAAATATATACTAAAAACGGCTTAAAAATCGTCTCCTGGTGATCGCGTGAACATACCTTTTACTTTTGTTTTTTTACCTAATTTCTACATAATTTTCTGTGATCTTAAAATATCAGTCAGGGGGGTTCGGGGGGAACAATGCCCCCCGAAAGGAGAAAATTTATAATTTGAGGCGCTAAAATACACTAGGAATTTTAATTCCAAATGATAGTAATTACAAAATTTAAGGTTTTTTATAGCTATACTATACATTTATAACATGTGTTTAAAATGTTAAAAAAAGATAATAGTGTTTTATAGTAGTTTTATTAAACATGTATGCCTTAACTACTGAATGGGATAATCGATTTGAAATTGAAAAACTAAGATAAATTGCCAATTTAAACTGCCCGCGTAGCAGGGAAATTTAAACTGCCCGCGTAGCGGGGGAATTTAAAGATAATAAACGGTAATAAACGGGAAAATAAGGTAATAAACACTCCGCGCGAAGCGCGGAAAAATTTTTTAGTCCTTTTATAACACTTAAAAATTTTTCTTTGGGAGGCGAATTTGGGGGGGGGGTGTCCCCGACTACCCCAAATTCAAGGGGGGTGTCAGCAAAATCCGAAATTTTGGGGGGCGTATAACCCCCCCCACCCCCCCCCCCCCCTGCCCACTTATGGTCC
>JASAMX010034379.1:0-40561 GCA_030248175.1 Microlaimidae sp. YZB2_3
TAAAACAATAACGTTATCCTGTCATTTTTAGAAAATTAAAATTAACCTGCAGACATTGCTTTGTTTTGCATTGTTTTTTTTTGTAAATCGAATAACAATACAGGTAAAATGTCCTCCAAAAAGATTAACCCATTAATTTGCCCATATTTCCTGGAAATCCCTACATTGGTGGTTCAGTGTCCTTATCCTTTACCGTGAAATTCTGTGTAGAGATTGGCAAAGTCACTTAAGATTTTTGTGAATAATGAACCTCTACCCGCCCTTTTATGCATATCAGCGTCATTTGTAATCAATGTAAGGCAACTTTAAAAACTATAATAGAATAACATTGCTCAACCAATTTTTAAACATCAAATTCACAAAAGTTCGATCAAAAGAATAAAATAATTCACAATGATAAATATTCAATAGTTTTTTCTGTCAAACAACAATATTTTGTGGTTTTTATTAGTCTGTGGTGTTTAAGGTATGCGTATAATAAACAAAGAATCAGTTTTTTGATTATACAAATTTTTAACTTTTCGACAGTCGAATTTTTTAGATACATACTACAACCGCCAAATTTAAACAGCCCAACTCTACACATGTTTGATATTTTAAGTACCAGTGGGGGGAGTTTAAAGAGTACGAACTCACAATCCCGGGTTTGACATCTATAGAAGTCAAGTCAACCAATTAAAAAACTTACAAAATATTCTTATTTTAACGAAAAAACATAACAAAACAAATAAATTATACCAAAAATTTTTCCATTAGTGATGTTTGCCAGAGCTCTGAGCTCCGGTTTTAGGAGTTCCGGAACTCCTACCTATTTCAGTATTATACTAATTTCCTGAAAAATTAGCAATGTCTATTATAATTTTTCGCATGTTAGTTTTTTTAACCTACCAAATCAAAACTGTCAAATGCTGTTTAAAACTTAAACGTTTTCAAATAACTATATAGCGGTGCTTCGCTTCGTTATTTCCGCTTAAAATGACTAGAACTCGGAACCACGATAATTGGGGGTAGGATCACTACGGCCGTCGAAAACGACTAAAATTTTGGGTAGTATTGCCACAAAATATCATTTCCAACGTTTTTAATAGTACGCCTACAAATGAAGATTATTTTTATTTTAAATTATCATCTCAAAATCTAAATAAAAAAAATTGGAAAAAACAGTTTTTACGGCGTTGTCCGATATTGTAAAACTAAAAACATCATCACTAATTTGCGTCCTATAATTACATGTCTGTCCGTAGCTCATTTAAATATTCGTTTTTAACAAATTATAAAAAACGTTTATTTCATTACACGCTCATGAGCAAAAACTAAGTACCGTACACTGTACAGTTTGTGAAAAATAATTTAGTTATTAGAAAATATTTTTTATTTAGTTTTGGGGGTCAGTTAATAGGTTGAAAGTAAATAAAAACTTATTTTATTTAAACAATTTAGCTTCCATTCCATACCCCATAGGTAATTGGTTGGTGTGGGGATGACAAACGCACTTTACAAAAAGTTTGTTTAAACAAACACACAAATTGTGTGTTTATTTTGGTCATAAATGTTAAATTGTTAATGTTAAACAATATCAGCGTCGCCATATAAATATAAATGTTTCGTATTTAATTTAAATAACAAAAAATATAAGCAATTTTGATATTTAGTTTTAAACAATAATTTTTGACGATAATAACTTAACACAGAGATTCCGTGGAATCGTGAGGTACAATTATAATTTATTTTATGCTTTTAAAAAGTAAACAAGAATAACCATTTAAAACTATCGTTTACTATTCAGAATGGGAGGGATTTCTTAAAGTTTAGAAAGTGGGAGAAAAGGTCGCCACTTTATAGTATAGCCTTTTGCCTAAGCCTACCAAACCTATATATAGGAAACATTTAATTATAGGGAGTAGAGAGCAGAAAAAAGAACCAAGGAGGTGGTTTCGGTAATTTCAAGGAAGGTGTTTTCAAGGTGTTTAAAGATATATGATATCCAGAATCTATTCCGTTCCCGCGTACGGTCTTTAAAATATTATTTAATTATTAAAAAAAAAGAAAAAAAGCGAACCAGCGCCAAAAAAGTTAAACAGAGTTACAAATTAAAAACGAGCCTATTAAACATTTCCAAAGGGGAGTTGCGATATGGACAAGCCAAAAGGTTTTCTTTTTGCCATACACCAGAAGCCGTTATTGGTTACGGTACCTGAGAAATCAGCCTTTTATTCAAATTGCAATGTGTTACAGAAATATAAACACAAAACCTAAAAATTGACTGAAAGAACGGGATAGTGTTTTTACGTAAACAGGAAAGTTGGGGGTTATATAAATTCAAAATCCTGAAACTACCGACACGACAGTGGCGTGTCTAGGATTTCATATGGGGGGAAGGCGGTCCCCGATATTGGGGGTCTGGGGGGGCGAGAGCACACAGTGGGGTCAAGGGGCAGAGCCCTTCGTCATGGAGATCCGGGGGCAGAAAGTTGGAGAAAATTTTTTAACTTAAGGTGCTATAGGACACTGGAAATTTCAAATTCCGGCTGATATTTATTACGGAATTCTTATATCTTTTAAATTTAAAACATGTGTTTAAAACGTTAATAAAAGTTTTATAATATCAATAGTAGTTTTATATAACATGTATGCATTCACTATTGAACGGCATAACAGATTTTAAATTGAAAAACTAAGATAAATTATCAATTTAAATTTAAACTACCCGTGAAGCGGGGAAAAATTGGTTTTTTGACAATTAATATGCTTTTGAAAAGCATTAGGAAAGTTTCTGCATTAATGTAAAAAAATTTTTTTTTCTCTCCTAAAATTAAAAAAAAACGTAAGGCTTTCTCAGCTGGATTTTTTCCCTCAGTTTTGACCAAAAAACGAAATCTACACAAATAATCTGATTTTAGTAATAAAAAAATTGTAATAACTCTGTTATATTTTACCCTAAACTTAAACTTTTGATTTTTGTCGAACTTGGAAAAAGTAAATAAAAACCAAGTCTTAAAAAACATTTTGGTACTAAAAATGAATTCTATCAGGGTGAAAATAACTAGGTGGTAAAGTAAGCACTCGTTGTTCGAGAAAATATTACGGGGAGAAAAACACCTGACGCAACTTAACAATAATGGTCACATCACATCTAAAAACTTTTTTTTATTATTTTTAATCTTAGGTACGCGTTTATTCCTTATTTCTTTCTGACGGCGAGCAGTTACGCCCTTAATTTTAGCTTGAAGGATTTTAACTTTAGGTTAATTAACCATAATAGTGGTACTCCAGATTTTAGCAGGCAGGCTGCAATGTAATTATAGCTTGTTAATATAAATCGAACACCTTTCAATTCATTTCTAAAATTTTTAGAAAAAAATTAGGCATTAAGACACATTGTAAACAATATAGTAAGTGCCAATTTGGGATGGTTAAAAATAGACTTGTATGACCAGTTATCTTCTGTCCTCCGGTTAAAAAGAATCATAAATTTCCAGTTGTAAATAATCATAGTCAAAGGTGTGTCAGTGTCACCGAATATGTAATGATTTCTGATCAACAAGGAATACAATACAATACGGTACGGCAGGATCAGGAATTCCATAACACACAACACAAAGGTCGAGTGACTGCATGATACACAACACCTGATTCGATTGCACAGAGCCCTTCGAGACTCAAAAAACTTCGTTTAGGTCCAATTAGGCCATGACTGTCCCTCCTAAGTTCATCTGGACGACCAAATTCTCCTTGTGCTCAACGCGGAGGCCTTCTGTTATTGCCTTCTGGCAGTCAATCGTCAGTGCTCGAAGTTGTGCCAAGTCCTAGAATTAGTGTTTGTTGTCAAATTTGGGTTACTATTTTAATCACGATATTTGAGTTATATTTACGGTCAAACTATTGAGGGTTTATTATATTATTCTACCAGTGGCGTGCGCGTGCCCAAAGGGGGGGGGGGTGGCCGCTCTTCCTTAAATCCCCCGAAGTCGGATTTTTTTCGTTAGGGGAGATTCTTACGTTTTTTTTGAATTTTGGGAAAGAATTTTTTTTTCTTGAATATCAATATAAAAACTTTCCTGATGGTTTCCAAAGGCATATTAATTGTTAAAAAAAACCAAATTTTCCCCACTTCGCGGGTAGTTTAAATTGATAATTTAACTTGGTGTTTTAATTTGAAATCGGTTATGCCGTTCAAAAGTGAAGGTATATCTGTTACATAAAACTACTATAATTTATATTATTAAACTTTTTGTTTTAAATTTAAGTGAATATAAAATATATAACTTAAATTTCTTAATAAATATCAACTGAAAGTAAAATTTTTAGTGTGTTTTAGCACCTTAAATTACAAATTTCCCCCACCCCCGGTGGCATTCTCCCCCCTAGATCCCTATTTAGGGTTAGTTTACCCCCACAAGACCGCCTCCTTATCGAAATGAAATCTTGGGCATGCCACAGCACAGTCCACAGGGGTATAATAATAAAATATTCCCTTAAATATTTAAAAGAATTTTGAAAATGATTGAGAAAAGAAAAAAAAAAAAAAAAAAAAAAAAAAAAAAAAAAAAAAAAAAAAAAAAAAAAAAAAAAAAAAAAAAAAAAAAAAAAAAAAAAAAGGGGGTCATACAGGGCAGGGGGGGGGGGGGGGGGGGGGAACCCCCAAAGAACCCAAGGGGGGAAAACCAAAAAAAAAAAAAACAAAAAAAAAAAAAAAAAAAAAAAAACAAAAAAAACCCCCCCCACCCCACCCGGTTGGGTTGCTAAGTATTAACTTAGTAATCACCAACAATCTGCACAAATAAGGTAATTGGTTTATAATAATGACAATTCATAGATGTTTTTTTTTTTGAGAGGGGGGGGAGAGGGGTCCTAGAGCCAAAATTTAGGACCCCCTTAGAAACAATCCTGGGTTCCCCCTTTCCGCCATAACCCAAGAACGGTCTGGCCTCCTGACCCCCCCTCCCTCCCGACCAATTTACAAGTATATTTTTTATTTACTGTCAAAAACGTTTTTTTTAGTGAAAACCAGTGTTTAAATACATTTTTTAGGCCTAAATAGGCTGTTTTAGCATAAAAATTCCATATTAGACCTAAAAACAATTAAATTACTCATTAAAAACTTTGTTAAAAAATTGGACCCTGTGTCGACCCCCATTTTAAAAATTCAGGAATTCAGGGGGGTTCGAATTGGACCCCCTCTAAAAAATTTTGGCATTTTACCCAGAGGGTGAAATGCCCAGGGGCTAGGGGTGAACCCCCCTAGCGGACCTGACCAAAAACCCCTATGAATGAAATAATAGTTTGTAGTTAAAAATCTTAGCAACAAACTAGTAGATACAAATTATATGCAGTACCTCTAGTTTCGGTAAATAAACTGTATACAAAAACCTTTTGCATTGGCGAAACATTGATTCATTTGTATCCATGGGTGGGATGCCTGCCGGATTTAGGGAGGAGTATAGTTGGAAAAATTCTCAGCCGCCAAAGGTGGCAGAATTTTTGGTTTGGGAAAAAGGGTGGAGGGGTATTCTTAAAAACGTCAGATAGAATTTACTAATTTTTTTCTTAAAGGAGCACTGTCACAAATCAAATTCCTATAAAGCCCGAACCGGACTGCTCCTTTAATACCAAACCTACCTAACTCAACTTTGGTATTTAGAGTGCTCCACTACAAGGCTACAACATTTTTAAATTTCAGCTGAATCGGTTCAGTATTAAAGGAGCAGTCCGGTTCGGGCGTTATAGGAATTTGATTTGTGACAGTGCTCCTTTAAGTTTACACTTTTTCATAGTAGACGTAACGTAAAACGTCTTTGTCTCATATTTAGATAGATAGATAGATAGAAAACATGCCACTACCACACCACCAAGCACAACCCTTGGTGCTCTTATCGGGTGCACAAAATCGACAATGCCAAAGAGAAACATGACCTAGCATAACCCCAACTACACCAAGATTAACTTAAAACTAAAAAAGAATAAATTACAGCTAAACCCAAATTTAGCAAATGTTATACCATACATGGGCAAGTTGGTACTGAGTGGAGGGGGTTAAACCCCAAATTAGGGGGGTGCGGTAAAAATCTAAGAAACGCACAATACCCATATCGTTTTTTTCTGGACTGCATTTCACCCATATCGTTTTTCGATTTAAAAAAAATACGTAAAAAAACTAATTATTTAGATCAAAAAGCCCTTTTTATTGCATTTTTGAGCTTTTTACTGTTTAAAACATTCATTTTGACCTCAAAACTTAAGTTTGGAAGCAGTTGAAAGTTATTTTAAAGACATTTTTTTCTTTTTCCTCCTTTCCTACCCCCTTAACATACAACAGGGGGTAAACCCAAAGGGGGGGGGTAAAAAATCGAGAAACAAAAAATATATCTTTTCTAATATTTTTATATTTTTATTTTAAAAAAAAAAAAAACGCTATTTTCTCAAAAATTTTCTTTCACTATTTTTAATTCTTTTCTAATTTTTTTTTTTTTTTCTTCACTTTTCCAAAATTGGGGGGTTAACCTTTTATCCCCCACCACTTCTGAGTGGGGGGGTTAACCCCCCTTCTCAGAATTTGGGGGGGGGGGGTTAACCCCCCCTTCTCAGAATTTGGGGGGGGGGGTTAACCCCCTACCATGGCCGTAGCCAGGATTTGAATTTAGGGGGGTTTTTTGGAAGGTGCTTCATAGGTGCTCACAAGGGGGTTCTAAGGGGCGAGAGCCCTCCAGAAACGGGAGGTCTGGGGGCAGGAGCCCCCTAGCGGGGTCAAGGTGCAGAGCCCCTTGTCAGGGGGTCCGTATAGATGAACAAGGGGGGGGGTAGGGTGAGGTCCACCCCCCTAGCCTCAAAATTTTGGGAGACCCCTCTAGAAAAAAATCCAGGCCCCTTCCCCCCCAATTCATTTTACCCTACCCCTCTAGTTATCTGACCCCCCCCCCCTCCCCTCTTAGGAAATTTTTAGTACTTTTTTTATACTAAATTTTTCTTCCAAAAAAGGAACTTTTAACACAAATTCATGTTTTTACACCCTTTTATACCTAAATATCGCTTTTTATTCAATAAAATGAGATTATCTTATGAAAAAACAATTATTAAACATTTAATGGTTTAAAAGATTTTGTTGGGAAGTGACCCCACCTGACCCCCCTCTAGTTTAGAAAATCTTCCACCCTTTGAACCCCTTAGAAGCTAGGTTCGACCCCAGATTAAATTCATTTACCCGGAGTAAACACCCCCTGGCTTTTTAAACTTGTTCATCTATGGGGGTCCGGATCCGGAGGGCATTCTGCATCCTGGCGTGGGAAATTTTTTAATTTTAAGCTCTTAAAAGGGACAAGGAAACCTAAATTAAAGTACAGAATCATGATTTATTTTCTCTTTTTTTTAATCATGGGTGGCGCGGGAACCATACTTAGAGAACGTGGGAAAATCTTGGGATTCATGTTCATCTCCTCCTCCTTCTTCTTCTTCTTCTTATTCTAACGCTCAATTCTTAAAATCGATATTCCTCCTTCGTGACTGATTGATCAAAAATAAACATGGGGTCTTTGGAAAGAAGAAAGAATTATGCACATTTCTTAGGAGCCACTTTTTTATTTAGGTCCTTGTTATCAATTTATTGATCAAAATAATAAATTGAAAAAATAGACAAATAAAAACTCCCAACCGCACAATAACAGCCTTTTGGCAACAATAAGGATTGTACAGAGCAGACAACGAACAGTCCCTCATAGAAACCGCACAAAAAAAGCAGACTGGTTTCAATTGGTGGCAGAACCCGAACCAGTTCCCAACGCCATCTGCTTCAACCGCACGGAAAACGGCGAACACAACAGAGTACTTTTTTTAATTCTGACATTACTGATGACAAAATTAATTCAAAGTGTTATTAAAAAAACAATAATGTGTCAGTGGCGCGGGAGGGTCACGCGGCGGTTTAGCCCTACGGCACCACAGCACACTATAATTAGAGAACGTTGGGAAAATTTTTAGTAATTTATGTTTATCATCTTCTATTTATTATTATAAGTCTAACGCTCATTATCTTAAAATCAATATTCTTAATCGTTCACGTGGCGATTTAACCCTGCGGTACCACACCAACTATAATCAGAGAATCTGGATAAAATTTGTAATTTATGTTCATCATCTTCTTCTTTTATTTTTTTTTATTCCAAAAAAAAATAATTGCAATTATCAATGGCGTGGGAGACCCCACGCGAAGTCCACGGCACCGCAAAACAAACAGAGCACCAAAAACAATCATCTTCTCAATCAATTCAAAAAAAAACCAATCATCTGTGCGGGGTGCCACACACAAAACCCACGCAACGCGCAAAACAAACGAAAAAACAACATCATCTCCAATATAAAAAAAATGCAAGATGCGCACGGTCGCGCCAACAATAAGAAAGAGAAACTAGCGCAAACCACAAAAAAAAACAAGAAAAAAACCCCAACAAAAAAAATCGCAACAAAAAAAAATCATGCAAAGCAAAACAAGATAGGCAAAAATCAAAAAAATGGAGAAAGCCGAAAAACCAAGAAAGAGCAGGAAAAAGGGCGAAACCCCGGGCGAAAGCGCAGAAAAGAACATCAGAAAATAAAAAACAGCAGCAAAACACAAGGGCACACACAGGGGGAGCACACAAAAAAACACCCCGAAGGGAGGAAAAAAAAAAAAAAAAAAAAAAAAGAAAAAAAAAAAAAAAAAAAACATAAATAATAATCAATAATGTAGCAAAACAGAAAACAAACAAAAAAAAACGACGAAAAAAAAAAAAAACCGCAACAACAAAAAATATTATGTAAATGAAAAAAAAACAAAAAAAAAAAAAAAAACCACCAACAAAAAAAAAAAAAAAAAAAAACGTAGGGGGGGAGGGGCGGTGGTTGATGGCGGGGGTGGGGTCGAACATGCGCCTTAGGGGAGGGGGTCAGGGGTTGAGGGGGTTGAAGGGGGGGGGAGGGGTCAAAAATGGACCTTAGGGGGGGGGGATAGGTCTAGGGGGGGAGTGCCACGGCCACCCCCCTCCCCATCGGTGACCTATGCACAGCACTGTTGCATTTTTTAGTTTGATGAAATGTCAATTGAAAAAATCATACTCACAGCAATTTTTGACAAGCGCGAAATCGCCACTTTTGCAATTAGAAGGTTATATCTGTATGTGTAAGAAACAACAATAAATTTGAAAAAGTGGCATTTCGCGCTTGTCAAAGATTGCTGTGAGTATGATTTCTTCAATTGACATGTCATCAAACTAAAAAAAATGCAACAGTGCTGTGTGATTAGATCAATGTATAAACATATCATTATCATTATGGTAGAAATTTTTATTTAGTAAGCAGCTGGCCGAACCAAATGCAAATTTCCTATAGTCAACATAATGTCCACCTCAGACTAGTCCACATCTTTTCTGTCTAAACATATGCCCAGGGAAAAATCGCCCCTTTTTCCTGCTTTATTCTTAGAGCATTTTTCAAGGCTATAGATACAACAATAAAAGTTATAATTAAATAGTTTTAAGGTATTATTATATGCCATTTTAATCAAAAAAGAACAAACGTTTTTTTAAATAAAAAATCTTTATTCAATTTTAGTTAGGTTTTTTATGGTAAATGCTGGGTAAAAGTTCCATACGTGTACCAAAATCGATTTGACCGATTCAAAAATAATTACAAATTATGAAACCACTTTGTAGCCTAAATCGAACACGTAGACCCTATTTTTGTGGTTATTGTTTGAATTTGAGCTTCTGTAAAAAAGTTATGAGCCAATTTGTACCCAAAAATATCCCTTTTTTGGCATGTATAATTTGTGTTATTAAGGAAATTTTTTTATTAGGCCTTTAATTAAATTAATATTATTTTTTTCGTAATACCAAGTGTCTGGCAGTTACAAATATACTTTTTTATAATAACCGTCGCTCAAATACCAATTAAATTTTAGTTGTGAAAAAATTAACATTTTGAAAAAAAAAAACAAAACTTATTTTAATAAAAATCAATTATATTACATATTTGTTTGATTTTTAGGTTTTGCTTAGGCTTAGGAACGATAAATCAGGGAAAAGTAAGTTTAAATTAGCGTTTCAAGCCAAAAAAAATTTGTTGTAAATGTTTTGGTGGTCCATGTGACTTTCAAATTTTCAATTTTTTTGACAGTTTTTGAGTTCTTCAGACTTCTAGCATTGTTAAAACATAGTTTTTAATTTAGTTTGCTGGTTTTGTATTTGCACAAAAGCCATGAAAATATTAGGCTAACAAGTGCAAAAATTATATAAATAATCGTTTTGTTACAATTATGATAATAACTATTCGCAACATATAGTAATACAGTCAGTCGTAAATTTCTACCCGTAAATAATATTATGCTTCAGAGTTAAGCTTTGCACTTTAAATAAGTAATCTAAAGCTTATTTAACTTTAAAACAACACCTTTTTAAAGTTCTAATAAAACTTCTGGAAAATTTAGTTTTACAATTTTTCAGATACCAATATTCGTGATATTAATTCATAATTTGTACATAAATTTTACTCACTTTCAGCTTTGACCTACTATGGTCTCAAAAGTCGGTCAAGCCGAGCAAGCCCCCCGAAATTCGGCGAAGCCGGATATTTTCGTAAGGGGACCCTTACGTTTTTTGAATTTTGGGAGAAAATTTTTTTCTTTATATATATATTCAGAAACATTTCTGATGCGTTCCAAAAGCATAAAAATACCCAAAAAACTGAAATTTTAGGAAGTGTACATTAATCATTTTGTTAGTTTTTTTTGTTTCGATGAGTTTTACTATTCAATATATAGCTAAGGCATGTGCCTTTGCCTCAGATATTGAATGGCAATACTATATAGATGTTAAAACTCCTATATTAGGTATAAGATATGTAGGTTTGATAATGGTTGTTTTAAACCCCTAAACAACGGTTTTTACACTTGTGGGGTTGTCCGACTTTCCACTTTCCCCCATGGTGAAGCGTGGCAGTTTGTTTAATTTTTTTTTTACTTTTCAATTATTGAGTTATAAAAATTTAATACAAAACTTAGTGCATTCTAAAATCAGAAATTAATCAATAATTTTTCCTGCTACGCGGGAAGATCAGATTTTTATATATACAGCAAAATTAATATTATCAGTAATATTTTTTGTTATTATACTTTACACTATACTCATTCGCAAAATTTAAAGACATCAGAAAATAGATAGTTGTGTTATATAGTTTACAATTTCATCGTCTGATAATTTAGAAGATCAGACATAATTGTGCAGAAATTAGGTAAAAAAGCAAAAGAAAAATGTATGTTCACGCAAACACCAGGGAACGATTTTTAAGCAGTTTTTAGTGCATATTTAAAAAAAATTTCGCCCCGGCGGCTGCGGGGACGCCCCCCAGACCCCCCGGCCGACGCTTCGCATGGGCTGGTGCCGCTACGCGGCGCTGGCGGCAGCGCGCCGCTTTTGTAGCACTTTTTCTCCCCCCAGACCGCCCCCCCTAGTGAAATCCTGGCTACGCCACTGAAGCCAAGGGTATTTCGTGTTTAACTCTGGAGCTAAGAAAGAGCCAAACAAAGATTATTAGAATCCATTGCTTTTGACGAGTAAACAAATGCATTCTATATT
Organism: Microlaimidae sp. YZB2_3; assembly: GCA_030248175.1. Classification (NCBI taxonomy): domain Eukaryota; kingdom Metazoa; phylum Nematoda; class Chromadorea; order Desmodorida; family Microlaimidae; species Microlaimidae sp. YZB2_3. Next base: position 11,601 of record JASAMX010034379.1, read on the forward strand.
TTTTCTTAAAACATTTGAAAAAGAGAAAATTTCCGCAGTTTCATTTCTCTGGACTACAAATATGGCTATGTATAAGTCCTAACGACGCGACGTTCGAGACTGATACTCATTTATAAAATATTGACCATACAATACCAATAACTCATCTCCACTTCCACTTACATTACATATTAACACATCACATGTAACGAATAGCTTTGCTGGTGCACCTAATCAGGGGCGTAGCCAGGATTTCGGAAAGGGGGGTTGTACTCCATACAAATTTTTCGAAAGGAGGGGTTGTAGGGGGTTGTACTCCAAATTTTCAAAATACCGTATAAAAGACATTAAAAAAAGGTAAAATTTTTTGCGCTTCGCACTAAGTGATTCTTTTTGCTGTTATTTCAACTGTTTTTTAAAGTTAAACTTGAAAAATTTTAGGTTTAAAAAGGTATAACATTAGAAATTGTGCGAGAGCACGAAAAAATTTAAAACAAAATGTCTGTGAAATTCATTAGAAACATCCCTTAAAAGTTCTTAAAAGGTATATAAATGTCGAGCACTGAGCGGAGCGAAGCGTGAGAAATTTTTTTAAAATTGTTCTTGAACCCCCAAATTTTTACCTTCGCCAGCCCAAAAGGGGGGTTACAAAAACCCCCATAACCCCCCTGAATACGCCATTGCACCTAATATTAGTATAATATTATAACAACACTTCCTTACTTGGGAGTTGGGTGTGGGGCGGAGGAGTGCCTCCCGTGCCTGCTGTGGCGCCGAGTCGGCTAAAAGGCAGCGGCGGCGCGGATCTCCACTGGTCTTCAGGGCGGCTGAGAGGGCGGCGGCGTTGCTGGCCGCGGCCCGAGCCTGCGGCGGGGGGAGGTGATGCACCGTCCGCCCCTTGAGCACCTCGTCGTAGCGACTGCTACGGTTCGTAAAGTCGGCAGCCGGCGCTGAAATATATAGTTTGAAACATAGATGAGCATAAGGTCCAGCTACATAACCATAGATGTTTTTGGTCGGGTCCGCAAGGGGGGTCCACCCCCGGGTGGAAGGCCAAAATTTTTAGGGGGGGTCCAGGGGGGTACGGACCCGCCTGGCTTTTTAGAGGGGTTGACCCCGGGTGCGATATTTTAAATTTAGGGGGCGGGCCAAGGGGGTTCAATTTTTTAACAAATTTTTTTAACTCAATAATTTAAGTGTTTTTAGGTCTAATATTGAATTTTATATACTAAAACCGCCTATTTAGGCCTAAAAAGTGTATTTAAACACTGTTTTAACTAAAAAACCGTTTGTGACAGTAAATAAAAAATATACTTCCAAATGGTTGGGAGGGGGGAGGGGGTCAGCCTTGCTAGGGGGGGGGGGGTCAGGCCGGACCGCTCTCGAGCTTTGGGAGAGGGGGAGGGGGGGCCGCTTTTCTATGGGGGTCCAAAATTTTGGCTTTAGGGGGGGTGGACCCCTCTGTCCCCCCACCCAAATCTATGTATATAACCCCACTCTAGCCATGAAATTTTGAACCTTCCCTTAGACAAAAATGTAAGAGGGTCTCTCCTCCCCCAATTTCTTTTTTTTTTGTTAAAACCCTACTCCTTCTGGAATTCTTAACTGACCATGACCCCTTCTTTCTCCATCAAATTTTAAGTATAAATTAAGGTAAAAACCTTGCCTCGCCCATGTATGGTTCACAACCCTAAAAAGCTACGTTGGGGAGATACGGCCCCTATTAACTTTTAAAGAATAAAAATAAAATTAAAAAAAAAACAATCACAATAACGATAAAAATAGAAATGACAGTAAAATAACAATGTAGTAGATAAGATGGCGTTCAACGCACTACGCACCCACACCTCTAAATAAGGATTTAAAACTAGAACGTAACCAGGATGGGGGCGACGGCCTCCCCTCCCCCTGAAACGGGCGGACGTGGGAAAATAACGATAATGGTTGGGCGGAGGGGGGGGGGGCGGCCACCCTTCTCCACGAAATGGTCGTTAGATGATAATATTTGGTGGTTTTTAAAGGCTAAAAATTCAAAATTTTCCAGCGCCTCACTTATCGCTAGGCGCCAAACTATAAAATAGTTTTGGTACCACAAAAGGCAAAAAAAACACACAATTTTCGCTTGCTTTGCTTTGCTCAGCGACCCAGTTCCAATACGCATTTTTCACTGTTTATCTTGACTAATGTTATTGACAAAAGTACACAATTTTAATAAACTAACAATAAGTATTATACAACATCAAGCAAACAGACCTATGCACTGTCTGGAAATGCCCCCCGCTTTATTGGAGGATTTGCCCCCCCCCGCCAAAAAATGAAAAAGTACCTTAAAATTATGACGCCATTTTTGACCTATGATCATAGATGAACAAGGGGAGGTAGAGTGGGGTCCACCGTCCACGTCCACCCCCCCTAGCCTCAAAATTTTGGGCCCCCCTAGAATAAAATCCAGGTCCCCCCCCCAAATTTTTTACCCCTGACCACCCCCTCTAGATTTTGAAATCTGACCCCCCTCCTCTCTCGAGAAAATTGTAAGTACTTTTTTTATACTAAGTTTTCTTCCAAAAACGTGAATTTTTAACACAAATTCATGTTTTTACACTCTTTTTATACTAAATATAGCTTTTTATTCAATAAAATGTAGTATTATCTTATAAAAAAGTTATTATTAAACATTTAATGGTTTAAAATTACTTTGTTTCGGAAATTGGACCCCACCTGACCCCCTCTAGGTTTTAAAATCTTCTATCTCGGGTCGACCCCCCTAGAAAGCTAGGGAGGGTTCGACCCCCCCCCCCCTAGGACCCCCTCTTAGATTTTGAAATGCCATTTACCCGGGGGAAAAACCATAAATGATCAAGTTGGTCCGGAGTGGGGGGGATTAAACCCCAAATTAGCGGGGGGGGGGGGGTTAAAATCTGAGAAACGCAAAATACTCATATCGTTTTTTTCTGGAGTGCATTTTACCCACCTTTTACAGCTAATATTTAAAACCAAATTTAATCAAATATTCAATCACTTTGCACTGCTGGCCCTCTGTTTTTGGTATTGCTTAGTTGTTTACTATTAAAGCTTATTCTTAAATTGTATGTAGGGTTAGTCTTGTTTGTGTGTGTGTGTGTCTGTGCGTGTGTATGTGCGTGCGCGCGCGCGCGTGTGTGTGTGCGCGCGCGCGCGTGTGGTTGGGCGTGTGTTTGTTTGTGTGTGTGTGTGTGTGTTTGGGCGTGTGCTTACGCGGTAGTGTTTGTTTATCTGTGTCTATCTATACATGCGCCCATGGGTGTGTGTGTGCGCGCGCGTGTATATGCACCAAAGTCTATGTGTATGTGCGCTTGTTTGTACCATGTATGTATTGGTATTGCGTAATTATAAGGGTAATAGTGGTATTTATGGTGCATTTATGGTGTATTTCTGGTTGTTTATGTGCGCTTGTTTATGTGTGTGTCGTGTGTGTGTTTTGTGCTCAGGTATATGCAATTTTACTTTATTTTTTGCATTTTTGGCTTGAATGAACATGTATTGTATGTTTGTATTCTGTCTTGCTTTTGCCTCTGCAGGCAGTAACAGGTAGGTTTCTATCTTATTATAATTTTGTGTACTCTGTGTTTCATTGGCTATATGTTTTTATTTTTTATTTTCTTTTTAGTTTTTCAGGTCAAGTCAAATTTTGTTTAATTCTCAGGCAAGATTAAGCAGAATAAAACTGTATCTAAGAATGCGTCAAGCCTAAACGCCTGAAATTCCACCCGTGTATAAACAACTGTTAGGGTCTCTAATTTATATGTACTTCTTACATTTATAAACTTCAGAAAATATATTTATCCATATTATCAAGTATTTTTTAACTTCTACTAACCCCTACTAACCATAGGTGGGCAGGGGGGGGGGGGGGGGTTGGGGGGGGTTATACCCCCCCAAAATTTCAGATTTTGCTGACACCCCCCCTTAAATTTGGGGTAGTCGGGGACACCCCCCCAAATTCGCCTCCGAAAGAAAAATTTTTAAGTGTTATAAAAGGACTAAAAATATTACGAGTGTTTATTACCTTATTTCCCCGTTCATTACCTTTTATTACCTTTAAATTCCCCCGCTACGCGGGCAGTTTAAATTGGCAATTTATCTTAGTTTTTCAATTGCAAATCGATTATGCCATTCAGTAGTTAAGGCATACATGTTTAATAAAACTACTATAAACACTATTATCCTTTTTTTAACGTTTTAAACACATGTTATAAATGTATAGTATAGCTATAAAAAACCTTAAATTTTGTAATTAGTATCATTTGGAATTAAAATTTCTAGTGTATTTTAGCGCCTCAAATTATAAATTTTCTCCTCCAGGGGGCATTGTTCCCCCCGAACCCCCCCGACTGAATTTTTAAGATCACAGAAAATTATGTAGAAATTAGGTAAAAAAACAAAAGTAAAATGTATGTTCACGCGATCACCAGGAGACGATTTTTAAGCCGTTTTTAGTATATATTTTTAAAAAATTTTCGCCTCCGCCGGCTGGGGGACGCCCAGACCCCCCGGCCGACGCTTCGCGTCGGCTGGCGCCGCTACGCGGCGCAGGCGGCGGCGCTTCGCGCCGCTTTGACAACACTTTTTTCTCCCCCCCCGGACCGACGCCCCTGAAATGAAATCCTGACTGCGCCATTGCACATTATTATTAAAAGAATTTAAAAAATAAAATTTATAAGTTACAATAAGGTCTTATTTTAATCTTACACAGTTTTAAAACATTTATAAGCTTGTTTTACGTTTTTTTACGCGTTTTAAGCTGATTTTAAGGCAGCGCGGAAATATTGGGTACACCCCCCTCAAAATTTGGGTCTTGCTGGACACCCCACCTAAAATTTGACCCCCCCTATACCCTCCCCAAAATCCGAGAGGCTGCCCACCTATGCTACTAACCCTCTACAGAAAACCTGCCACAAGTTCGGTTTTATTTATATCTAGTCCCTCCTTTTATAGTAATGTACTTAGGTGCTGATATCAGAGAGAGGTGAATCGGTGTGCGTGAAGCGGCCAACACCTCTGGCGGCAGCCTGCCACAAACCACAAACCCATATCGTTTTTCGATTTTAGAGGAAAAATAGGTAAAAAACGCTAATTTTAGGTTAAAAAGCCCTTTTTATTGCATTTTTGAGCTTTTTATTGCTTAAAACATTCATTTAGACCTCAAAACTTAAGTTTGGAGGCAGTTAGAAGTTATTTAAAAGACTTTTTTCTTCTTCATTTTTCCAAAATTGGGGGGGGATTAACCTTTTCTCCCCCCCACTTCTGAGTGGGGTGGGGTTAAACCCCCTTCTCAGAATTTGGGGGGTTAACCCCCCTCCCAACCCCTTCCGTGCCCATGTATGGTAAACACCTCCCCCTAGTATTTTGACCGTGTTCATTTATGCCTCTGATGACGTCATTATCGCGAATTTTTTTGCTGTTTTTAGCCTATTCCAATGTATTTTAAGCCATTTCAGACCTAATTTTACCTTATTTTCGCTTTTTTTGTCCCTTTTCCTTCTTTTTTTTCTTTCTCCCCTGCTTCCCCCCTGTTTTGGAAGTGCCCTCCCAATAAAACCCCGGGGGGAGGGCAATGCACAGGTCTGAGCAAAGGAAACAATCGTATTTGGTTGATTTGTGTACCTCCCCCTCCTAAAAGTTGCAGCTGCCTATACCAATGGCTTGGAAATTATTTTCTATATAGATACCCTAAAAACCATGGAGATGGAGATGCTGATGGTTTGCTTTGGTTTACTGTGTGGCTGTGGGTGTAGCCAGAGGGTCAAAAAGATCACTAAACCCTTTTTTTGTAAAATCCAGGCTCTGCCAATGTCTGCTTATGTAATTTTTAACTAAGAAAACATGTTTTCCCGCTCCAAACATTGGATATTTTTAGCTTTTAAAAAAATGCGGGGCGGGTTCCCTTCCCCTTGCCTTTCCCCCCGAAAATTTTTTATTGAAATCCACGGGGAGGGGAGGGCGGCTTTTAGTACAATTTCTCTCCCCCGACAATACCTAGAGTTTCAATAGCGGGAACATCAATGATATTGTTTTGCGTTTGGACCAAAATCCTCTGCAAAATGGCCTGCTCGTCATTTTCACCAGCCGAATGACGACCTGAAATCCCATTAGCAATACTACTCGATTGAGAACCAATTCCCATATTGTTGTTTGAACCATAGCTGAAACGATTATAAATAATAATATTAGGAAAACGTTTACAATTTTATAAATACATTCCAAATACTTTTGACCACAAGTGGGAAGGTAGGCTGCGCAAGGGGAAGGGAACGGGGGTTGAGAACTGGGATGGGGGTGTTATTCATACATGGGCACGGGGGGGGGTTGGGGGGTTAACCCCCCAAATTCTGAGAAGGGGGGTTTAACCCCCCCCCCCACTCACAAGTCGACCCCCCCTTTAGGACCTCCTCCTAGAATTCAAAATGCAAATTACGCCGCTAACTACCCTTATTAGCTGCGAGGACCGTGCTCACCTACCGTTAAACGTTCTTCACAGATTTTGGGGGCAGGGGCATACCAGGATTTTGGAAAGAGGGGTTCCCGTTACACTGCATACAAATTTTTCAAACGGGGAGGGGGGGTTTGTAGGGAATTGTACTACAAATTTTCAACATACCGTTAAGAAAGACACTAAAAAGGGGTAAAAATTTTCGCTTTTCGCGCGAAGTCACTACTTTTGCTTTTATTTGTATTGTTTTTAAAGTTCAACGCCAAAAATTTTAGGTTAAAAAACGTATAACATTAAAAATAGCGCGATACCCTTATTAAAACTACCCTTATTAGCTGCGAGGACCGTGCTCACCTACCGTTAAACGTTCTTCACAGATTTTGGGGGCAGGGGCATACCAGGATTTTGGAAAGAGGGGTTCCCGTTACACTGCATACAAATTTTTCAAACGGGGAGGGGGGGGTTTGTAGGGAATTGTACTACAAATTTTCAACATACCGTTAAGAAAGACACTAAAAAGGGGTAAAAAATTTCGCTTTTCGCGCGAAGTCTCTACTTTTGCTTTTATTTGTGTTGTTTTTAAAGTTCAACGCCAAAAATTTTAGGTTTAAAAACGTATAACATTAAAAATAGCGCGATAGCTCGAAAAAATTTAAAAAATTTAATCAAAAACATCACTTAAAAGCTATAAAAAAGGTATAAAGTGTCAAGTTCTGAGCGGAGCGGAGCGCAAAAAAAATTTTAAATTTGTTTCCTGTGAACCCACCATAGATGAACAAGGGGAGGGTTAGAGTGGGGTCCACACCCCCCTAGCCTCGAAATTTTGGGCCACCCCTAGAAAAAAATCCAGGGGGGCCCTCCCCTCCCCCCAAATTTGCGAATTTTTTACCCCTGACCCCCCTTTAGATTTTGAAATCTGACCCCCCCCCCTCCCCTCTTGAGAAAATTTTAAGTACTTTTTTATACTAAATTTTCTTCCAAAAACGTAAATTTTCATCACATATTCATGCTTTTACACCCTTTTTATACATGAATATGGCTTTTTATTCAAAAAAATATAGTATTATCCTATAAAAAGAACAATTATTAAAGTTATTATGGTTTAAAACTGTTTTTCTTTGGACACCAGATCCCACCTGACCCCCTCTAGATTTCAAAATTTCGCACCCCGGGCGACCCCCCTAAAAAGCTAGGGGGTCCGGACCCCTCTGGGTCCCCCCTCCTAGAATTCAAAATTCGATTTACCCCGGGTAACCACCCCCCCTAGCTTTCCCGACCGTTCTCACCTATGAGGATAATACTACATTTTATTGAGTAAAAATGATATTCTGGTGTAAAAAGGGTGTAAAAACATGATTATGTGTTAAAAATTTACGTTTTTGAAAAAAAATTTAGTATAAAAAAGTACCTAAAACTTTTCCGAGGGGGGAGCGGGGATCAGATTTTAAATTCTAGAATGGGGTCAGCGGTAAAAAATTCGCAAATTTGGGGGGAGGGGGGAGCCTCCTGGATTTTCGTCTAGGGGGGGAGGCAAAATTTCAAGGCTAGGGGGAGGGGTGGACCCCACATTGCCCCACCCTCTTTCTCACCTATGAACAAATATAATAATGAAAGATTTAAATTGGAAATAAAACCAACCCAGACGTGCCATTGTCAATAATTGGCCGGTCATCGGCATAGGGGTCGTCATCTTTTTCTTCTGTTGGACAACAGCAAGTTATAAATGATTGAAGCATTCTGAAGTGTAGTGAAGTGCAACACTCCACGTTTTTGTATTGTTTATGATTGGGTTTCGTTGCCTCAAAATGATGATATAGATTGCCTAAATAAGTTTTTTTACTTAAATTTATTTATTGATAATTATTATACTATATAAATATTGATATGATAATCCTTTATTAAATTTTTTTAAAACTAAAGTCTTGATTATTAGTTGGCTTGCAGAATCTTTCTTATTTTGTATTTCAACAGCTTGCTTTTGGAAAACTCATGTCTTGATTGAGATTTTGTAAAATTTTTTTTGGGTGTTTGACATGATTAAAACTTTAAAAGACGTTTTTTGTAACAACAAATATTTTACAACTAAAACCATGAATTTACAATTTTATTTTTCCCTTAGGAAAAACAAAAAAATAAACAAAACTTTATAGTAAAAAAACCTATTACAAAAGTACTAAATCAAATGTCTATTTAAGGGTGTGTTTTTTAATTAAAGACTGAAAACCTTAGTTATTTTCCAAAACCAAAAAATCAAACAATTTTCACACATTTTTTTGTTCGATTGTTCGCGCCACAACTATTTTTTTGAGTGAAAATAAAATCAGGTTTTTGAAAAGTACGCTAAATTTGCACCCAAAAGATAAGTCATCCAAAGACGAGATGTAGAAAACGAGATTTTAAAAAAACGAACTGAAAAGTCAATTTTTTAATAGAAGAATTAGGATTTTAATTGATTTTACAAACATTAGAATACTACCGAGAATTTAAATATAATAAAAACTAATTGATTTTTCGTTTAAAATTGAAGAAATACGAAGATATTACATAAATTTGGCAAAAAACTAAAAAAAACCCGGGCCTCTCGTAAGAAAACCCGGGCCTCTTATAAGAGGCTGACGAAAAAATTCAATTCATTATATATCGCTAAAAACTTTGAATTAACTCATGATTTAATATGAATCAAATAGATCTCATTCTCTTCTATCCATCTATATTTTTAATTTTAAATTTACTCGAGTATTTGGCGAAATATTTGTCTTTTTCCTTAAGAGAGGCAGGAAGCGCGTTATGGGAGGCTGTTACGAGAGGCTAAGTTAACGCACCCCTGTTTTCAAGGATTGAAAATAAACCATCATTTTTGCCTAAGCTGAAAAAACCCACTTGGCGACCTTAATCAAAACAACAATCAGCCCAGCGATCTTAATTTAAACAACAATCAACCCCTCAGTGATCTTAAACTTAAAAAACTATGCAACCATCGCCATCATAAGATGGAGATTTAATGTGCTGCAGTGACCTAGTGCCAATCAAAATAAAAAAATCTTTTTAAACATGTTTTCTTTTCAACACGGTTAAACTAAGCGGACACGCTTTTTTAAGTCAGCTAAACAGTTTTAAACGTCTTTTTTTGTTTTTCCTAAGCCTAAGCTAAACTTTATTTTAATTTCAGATTTTTCAGCACGCTTGAAATTTCCACTAACGAGCCGAAGTTTAGAATTTGCTAAAAATCAGAAAACAGTCAAGTCCGTAGCCAGGGGGGGATTAATCCCCCCTCAAATTCTGGGAAGGCAAAAAATTTCGTAAGGGTCCCCCCTTTGGTTTTTTTAAAAATTTAGAGAAAAAAAATTTTTTTTCCAAATCACTCTGTAATGTATTAAAGCTATCTAAAATGCATTATTTAAAGTGATTTAGGTTCATAAAAGCTCTTATTTATAAAAAAAAAGGAATTATTTATAATTCAAAACATTAGTGCAGTGAGTTTAAAAATATTGTATTTTTGTTTTGTGTGAAAATATTTGCATAAAAGCGGCAGTATCAATGAGCGGGAAGTCACGATTCAACCACTTTTTTGGTAAAAAAAGCGGTTTTCTTAGGATTTTTTATTGTAAATGCTTTGGTTACTCACTTTAAAACCGTCTTCTTCAATTATTACTGTTAAAATGACAGAGCCACAAAGGCACTTAATGGACATATCCAAATTTAAGCAGATTTTGGATACATAAGCAAATTTTGGGTATTAATAACTGAAGCATTTACTATAAAAACTTAAATTAAATAAGAATTTTTTATTTTTAGAAAACGTTTGTTCTTTTTTATTAAAATAGTAATAAAATACCTAAAACTATTTTATTTTGTTGTATTTATTTAAAAAAACAACTGAAAATAAATAAAGATTCAGTACTTAAATTTAGGCTTCCTGATGCCTTTTAAAAGCTTAAAATTAAAAAATTTTTCACCCCCCTGACAAGGGGCTCTGCCCCTTGACCCCGCTGGGGGGCTCACGCCCCCAGACCCCCCGTGTGGGCCCCTATAAACCACCTTCCAAAAAATCCTTCCCCCTCAATTCCAATCCTGGCTACGGCCCTGACAGTATATACATACGTATATAAAGTTAGCGCACGAAATTCGTGCGCGCACGAATTTTGAGCCTGTATATTTTCAGTCGCGCCTACCGTAAAACACGGTTTTTTCACCTATCGCACATTGAGGCACAATATTGGTATGAAAAAAATTACGTAATTTTTTAAATTGATTTTGAATAATAAAATTATTTTACACAATTAAAGCATTAAATAAAAACGATAAGTTGTAAAAAAACACTTGGTGTTCTTTCAACATCACGACTTTTACAATTCGTCTTAGGAAAACTCGTCTTTTCGATGCGGTTTTGTAAACGCACTTTTCAAAAGACAAGTTTTTCCTATTTTTTGACTAAAACAATGTATTGAAAACCTTTTTTTCCTAAGCCTAAGCAAAAGCCAAAAATCAAGCAAAATTTTTATCATGATAAACTTTTATTAAATGATTTATTCAAAAAACTGAGAACCTAAACCTAAACAAAACCTAAAAATTAAGCAAAGCTTTACCATGGTAAATTTGTATTTAGTGATGCTTTTTGAACTGAAGAGTAAAAACCTTATTTTTTTCCTAAGCCTAAGCAAAACAAAAAATCAAAGAAAATTTTATCATTGGGGGAGGGGTGGAAACTCGCATTTTTGAAAATACGTTTACAAAATAGCATCCAAAAGACGAGTTTTCCAAAGACGAGATGTAAAAGACGAGATGTTGAAAGGCGCGATGTAGAAAATAAAATTTCCGGACACCCAAATGATTTTGTAAAACGAAGTAGCTTTTCTGTTTTTATTAGTTTGCAATATGAAATTAAATTTCGTTCTGGATAGTTTATTGGATTGCTGAGCTTTTTAAAGTTTAAAAAAGTAAATGTTTTCCTAATAACAACCAACAATAAAGTATTTGAATATCGAAGAGTTATGTTTTATAAACTTTTTTCCATATACCAATATTGTGCTTCAATGTGCGATAGGCGCAAAAACCGTTTTTTACGTACACGTGACTGAAAATATACAGGCTAAAAATTCGTGCGCGCACGAATTTCGTGCGCTAACTTTATATATGTTATATACATCGGTTTGGAGACTTTAGAGCCGAGGGACTTTAGAGCCGGGACTTTAGAGCCGGACCTGGGGACTTTAGAGCCGCGGCAAAGACTTTAGAGCCGAAATGAAAAATACGTTTGCAAACAATAGTAAAACAATATACAAGTAACATTAAAACATTTACATAACACACAAAAATTTCGGTGTCCGGAAATTTCGTCTTTTACATCTCGTCTTTCAGCATCTCGTCTTCTACATCTCGTCTTCGGAAAACTCGTCTTTTGGATGCGAGTTTGTAAATGTACTTTCAAAAATGCGAGTTTACAACCCAATGAGAGAATTTTCCATGATTTTTGGGTTTAGCTTAGGCTTAGGAGACAAAAATGAGGTTTTTACTCTTCAGTTCAAAAAGCATCATTAAATACAAAGTTACCATGAAAAAGTTTTTCTTGATTTTTAGGTTTTGCTTAGGCTTAGGTTCTCCGTTTTTTAAATAAATCATTAAATAAAAGTTTATCATGATAAAAATTCTGCTTGATATTTGGCTTTTGCTTAGGCTTAGGTAAAAAAAGCTTTTCAATATATTGTTTTAATCAAAAAATTGGCGAAACTTGTGTTTTGAAAAGTGCGTTTACAAAATCATCCAAAAGACGACTTTTCCGAAGACGAGTTGTAGAAGACGAGATGTTGAAAGACGAGATGTAGAAGACGAAATTTCCGGAAACCAAAAATTTCTGGCAAACACTAAATTCCACCGACTCTGACTCCGACTCCGCCTAAAATTTGGTTCCGAGCAATCTCCCAACAAAAAGGGTGAATCTCCCAACTGTGGAATCTCCCAACAGTTTGTGGAAAGTCCCAACAGAATCAAAAAATACGTTTGCAACAAACACCATTTTATTTTTTAGTCAATTAACACTATAATTAATAAAAATATAGCATTAAATTCTTTATTCAAAAAACTGAGTACCTAAGCCTAAGCAAAACCCAAAAATCAAGCAAAATTGTATTATGGTAAATTTGTATTTAATGATGCTTTTTAAACTGAAGAGTAAAAACTTTATTTTTTTCCTAAGCCTAAGCAAAACCAAAAAATCAAAAAAAAATTCTCATTGGGGTGGAAACTTGTATTTTTGAAAGTACGTTTACAAAATTGCATAATTCCATTGAATGAATGATAATTCATTTAATGCATTTATTTATTTTCGTTTGTTTAAAATTATCGTGTTTAACACCGGTTTTGCAAACGTATTTCTAATATTTGAACTGTTGGGAGATTCATCGATTTGTTGGGACTTTCCACGTTGGGACTTTCCTCAGTTGGGACTTTGCCCGATACCTAAAATTTCTGCAAATTATATATTGATGTGCAGGTCAGGCGGAATCAACAAAAAAGAACAAATTAAACGTATTTAAATGCTTTTTGAATCATTTTGGCTGTTTCTACATGTAAATTTTTAAAAATTAATGATTTTAAACTGAATTACATTATCAAAAACCTTAAATTAAGCTTAAAAACCATTAAATTAGTAAATTTAAAATGAAAATTTAAATTAATTATGCTCGAGAAATTGATAAACTTTATATTATTATTTAAGTGCAAGAACATGGCTTCGATTTTTGATTTGTTCAAATAAAGATTTTTTATATGAATTTAAGATATGGCTAAGGGTTAAGATTTGTTTTTTAAAATATTTATTATAAAAAATATAAAAGATGTTTTATGTTAAAAAATTTTTGCACAACAAAAAACAAGACAAAAAAAACTTTTTTCTCTCCTAAGCCTAAGCGAAACCTAAAACTCATGATAAAAGTCTAAAAAAAAGCTTAAAAGCTTTTGAAATGCTGATAAATTTAGTGCCTAAAGAAAAAAAAATATTTAAAAAAATATTTTGCCGAAAATATTCTTTGCTGACACCAAAAGGTTTTTAAAAATACTATTGAAAGGTGTTAAACAGGGTTACAAAGCAAAATCTCACTAATTTCCATAAAAAATGTACTAAATTTGTAAAATATGTAACGCACATAACAAAAAAATAATAAATTTAGGAGTTCGGCTTTAAAGTCCCTTAATTTTAATTTTTTATGAATTTTCTGAATACAAAAGTTACGTTACGGCTCCAAAGTCCCTCCAATACGGCTCTAAAGTCCCACACTACGGCTCTAAAGACCCTCGGCTCTAAAGTCCCCTCACTCCGGCTCTAAAGTCCCGTTACCTATACATCCAGGTTTAAATCTCTGTTATGCCATGGACTACTTTGATACCTAGATTTTAAACATCAACAAAAATCAAAATAATATAAAAAACACACTATTTGTGCCACAATTCATAGATCAAAACATTTCCGAGCATAAAAAATTAATGCATGAAAAAAAACACAGTCAACACAAAAAAAATTTCTGAAAAAGAGGATTGAAAACAAAAAAAGATACATTTGTATTAAGCAATAAAAAATTTGTGAAAAAGAAAAAAACGATAAAAATGAGATGGTTTTCGGAATTTTCGTCTGTTTTATTATGTCTGTCAACATCTACATCAGGTCTACATCAGGTCTACATCATCTACGTCAACAACTCGTCTTACTGTACTTTGTGACTAAAATCATGGATTCTGAAACCCTTTAATTCATGAGCCTTGAGAAAAACCAACCTGAATCAAACAAAATTTTACCGTGATAAACTTTTATTTGATAATTTGTTATTAAAGACTAAAAACCTAAACCTAAACGAAATTTTATCGTGGAAAATTGATATTTAATGATGTGTAGTAAAAATTGAAGACTAAAACGTTATTTTTCTATAGCCTAAGCGAAATCAGAAAATCAAACGAAACGAAACTGTATAGGCAACTAGTCGTTTAAAAACTACGTTAACAAAATCGCAACCAAAAGACGAGTTTTTTTAATAACGAAATGTTTAAAAGAGAGCTTTCCGAAGACAAGAAGTAGAAGATGAGATGTTTAAAAACGAAATATGAAAGGCGAAAGTTTCGCACACCAATGAGCTAGTTGGATAATCTTTAATTATGTTGATTTTTTTAAAACACAGGTGTTTCTTTAAAAAAAAAAAACAGATCTTATTTTGGTTTGCCAAAAATGGATAAAAAGACTTCATAAAGTGCACTGGCACAGAGAACATAAATTTTTATCTAAGATATTAAACAGTTCAACTGTTGGTCTATACTTTTAATATACTTTGCCGGTGTATGGTAAATTTAATTTGTTTCCAAAAGACCATTTTTAAACAAACCGTGTGGCTTCAGAGTTCACCTTTCTGTTTTAATTCGGCTGTCCTTAATCATTTTCATCTGCCTCTTAAAAATTCTAACTTAAGATATTTGATATTGAGTCCAACCCTTTCAAATATTATAAAAAAAATTAAATTAAAACTTTTGTCATATTTTTCAGTATATCTTAAAAAAAAGTCTATTATTTTCAAAAGCTACTCTGTACCGGACCCAGGTACCTCAGTCGGTTCTAGTTAGAACTGTGTACTGTGTGCCACAGTTCATACCGGAGTAACAAGTGACAAGTTAAAACACTTTACATCGCAGCGAAATGCATTGCATAAACCCGCGTGAAATGCATTGTCATTGGTCACTCGGGTGTGACTAGCCTTGAAAGTTAAAAATATTATTTACAAAAAAACGTACTTTAATTTATATAAGATGTCTTAACATCAAAGTGGTTTATCCGACAAAACGAAATCCGAATATTTATTGTTGAATTTAGGGTGTTTTAATTATACATTAGTGTAAATTCGATAATGTATAACATTTTCAGTGCGGTTATTAATTAGCTTCTGTATGTTCCTGTTGTTTGACAAAATAAATGAAAATAAAAATAAATAAAATAAAATGTACCATAAGTTCTTAAGTCTTTGCATTATTTAAATCATTGTAGTTATACCATGGTATACAATACACATAGAAATAAAATATTTAATTTTAAGTATATCACATATTAAAATTTTACCTTATTTATAGAATTGAACAAATCATCTTATCACGGATCTTACCAAATCGTGAGTAGTATGAGTCAAGATGATTTAAGATTTATAAGATTTTATTCGCTTATAAATTTCGTCTTTTCATTAATTATTTCGATTTTTAAACAGACTTGTACTGTAGGTACAAAAAAATGCATCCAACCATAGATGGGCAACCTCCCGGATTGTTTAGGGATGAGCTTCCTAAATTATAGGAGGGCGGAATTGTTAGCTGTTTCGATATTTTTAGATTGTGTATAACTCCCTAATTCCCGACAAGACAACAAGACAACAATTTTATTTTTTCAATGCACAGAAAAGACAACCACTCAGAAAATTATTTCAATTTCAAATCAAACCATTTCATGACTACTAAAACGGGATTAATCGGAACTATGAGCTTAAGAGCATTAAGAATATCATCCCCACAATATCTTAACATGGAAATAAATCAAATTAAGAAAATATTTTTAAATTGTAATTACTCACAACGAATTATAAACAACGTTATTCATAAAACTACACAACAATTTCAAAAAGAAACATTAGAAAAATCCCAACTTCAACAAATAAACAACAATCCACACCAAGCTACAACTCAATTAACCTCAGATAATTAATCACACTCCCACAAAATTTCCTTAAAAACAATTTCATCATTTTCATTTTCATCTGGAGACTATGCAGTACAACAAAATCAAAAATTATTTCTTTTTATTCTTTACTATCCAACACTACTAGAAAGATTTTACCGAATTTGCAGAGACTTTAATCTTTATTTAAGACACTGCTCAGTACCATCACTACGTCTAAAACTTGACAAAGCAAAAACACCACTACCGTTTAATGAAACATAAAATTGTATTTATTCTATTCCCTGCTCATGTGGAGCGCGATATTTTGGTGAAACAAAAAATTTTGTCAAAACACGTATTAACTAACACGCGGCTGATTGAAGGGATAACAGAATACGCAACGATATTGTAAATTACAAATTAGATAAATTACCCCCAAATATAGAGAAACACGAACCAGAGTTCAGAAATTTTCAAATTCATAAACGCGAAAAATACAGTTTTTAACGTAAGTTTAAAGAAGCTATTTTTACAAAAGCGTTTGCAAAGTCAATTAATCGATTTCTTACAGTTTCTGACAACTATGCTCTTCTAATTTTAGCAATGCAAAAAAGGCTTTGTAATATTTAACTATGTGTTTTAGTCTTTTTAATAAAAAAATACAAAATAGCCTGTAGCATATTTGTGTAAAAATTTCTAAAAACAGGTTTTTCAAAAATCTTTTTAAAGCTTTTTCTAAGAATGTTTCTAAAAACATTTATAAAATAAACTAAACAATCGTTTTTAAAATTTTTTTCTTAATTTAAGCAACAAACACAACATTAATAACTTGTAATTATAAAAAATTTCAAAATATAAATCATAAATGTAACAAATATTTTAAAAAATAAATCCAAATATAGGTTTCCGTGAAAAATTTCAACGCTTGAGAAAATTGCCAAATTTATGCTATATATAAATATGCATTACTAAATTTTTTGTTTTATTTTATTTTGTTTTATGTGTGTCCTTTGCCAGTGGCCAGGGTTTCCATCAACCCTGGTGTGGTCCGTCCGGCACGCTTCTCGCCTTACTCACCCCCTCTTCCCACTCCCGGAGGAGCTCAGCAACTGCTACGGGGTTTGCCCAAAGGTCCTCTGGTCCCAAGGTCGTGTTAATGTTTATGCATGTGAAAAGATGTCGTGTTGTGTGTATTTGTGTTTTGCATTTGTATTTTGTTTTATCTTCCTGTGTGCCGTTTTATCCTTCTCGCGGTAAGCGCCGTTAACATTTGTTCGGAGGGTTTAAGCTAGTAAATATTAACTGATTTAAATTATAATTATTTTTACTAATCAATTTAAAATTAAAATTATATTCTTTAATTTATTTAAATTAGATTCTGCGATCCTAACAAATGTAAAATAGCCTTAAAATGGGACGAAGGAATTAGTCCGAAACATGTCGGTTTGAAATAAAATCTACACCATTTCCTTCAACTACATTATACACAATCAGAATGGTGCTATCTTTTATTCATGATTACATCTATTAATTTTAAGTACAATTGCTTTAAAGCCCCCAGCAGAGAGTTTAAAAAATGGTTTGGGATTGTAGTTAGGCTTTTTTTAGGCTTAGGGATAGAGTATATAGAGGTTCTACACGTTCGGATGTAATTTCTTCATTTTTGGCTCCAAGTTCCAGCTCTAAGTGCCCACAGCTCCAAACGACTTTGAATCAAATTTCGAATGTATTGGATTTTATTTATGACAAAATAAAGACTCTATAAAGACGTTACATATTAATTATTGTTATAATAATTAAGAATCTTTAACTGTATACAAAGCTCGAATATTTTATTAAACAAACTAAATTTATTTGAGCGAATTCTACCCATGCAAATCAATTGTGTTAAAAATATTGTTTTGCCGAGATTTTTGGAAACATTGCTATGTTTATTTGCATACATATCAAACAAAAGCATCTGTTTTGTTAAAAGCATTAATTTCCAAAAAATGCCATGATCACATTTACGATCTAGGTGTAAATAATCGCATTAATATAAAATATTTGACGTTTTTATTAGAGAGAGAGAGAGAATGAAGCAGGATAAATATTCGAATATAAATCAAGAAAGGCGAGATAATTTTACCATACTACATCAGCAATATTATCACAGACAGTTTCGGTATATTTTTGCTCGATTTTTATTTTTCAAAAATTGAAATTTTTCTTGAAAAGAAAGTACGAACAAACCGTGCATATTATTTAATTATAAAAAGCTTGAATAAAGGATCTATGGTTAAAGAGATTTAACAAGTTTTCAAACTTTGTGCAATCAAACCTTAAAAGTCTTTAAATATGCCGTACAGTGGGCTATTTCACGAAATATTTACAAGTTATACAAACTACAAATTGCCATAATGCCAAAAATCCTCTATTACACCACCAAATATTCGCTTAAAAAGTTGAAAATGACAATATTTTTCTGATTAATTTATCATGTCGAATTATCGTATATGATTATTAAATCCAAAACATTATTTATAATCATGTCTTGGTTAAAAAACTTTATCAATTTTTTTAATTTTTATTTTGCATAATTATCTGCAACAAAAAAAATTAGAGAGTTCTCGCGTTGATACGTGTTGCTTTGATTTTGGGTGTGTTGCGAGTGTGTCGCTGAAATACAAATTTTCAGCCACCATCTTATTTTTTCTTTCAATTTTTTCTCCAGTATGAATCCAATAAGCATTGTTAGAAATTGAGTATTTTTGGTTATAATAGGTTTAAATTTAATTCAATTATTTACTGTTATGTTATATGCTTTTTATTTGTTTATTTGTTTTATTTGTTTATTTTATTTATCTTAATTTATGACTGTAATTTTCTTTTAATTAAAATTTTGTGGAATTTTTTCTTTAAGCCCAGCTCCAAGCCCAAATATTTTGTTTTAGGAAAAAAATACAGATTTAACAATTTCAATCATTCTTATATTATTTAATTTTTTGTGTTTGATTGAATTCTTGTGAACTGTGCAGGTGCACCTGGCGTGATTGAATCGCCAAAAAGGTAAAACATTTAATTTTGGCTGATCTTTGCAATTTATGTAATTTAATGAATTATAGGCACCTTGCACTGGAACTCGGTTTATACATGAAGTATGCAATATACATAAGTGTCACCATAATGGATATATACCGCATCTCCTACTTATCTTTTGTAGTATACAGATCAACCGATCAAAAGCGCGGGAAATTTTGATCGGGGGATCTGCATACTACGAAAGATAAGTAGGAGATACGGTAATTATCCATTATGGTGACACTTATGTATATTGCATACTTTATGTATAAACCGAGTTCTAGTGCAAGGTGCTTATAGTGAGTGGTAAACTTCCGTAGAATGGCGAAAAAAATTGAATTTTAAGTTGTTGTATCCCGGTACGAGTGGAGTCGGGGTGCCTCAGTTCGGAAAGCAGATTTCATTCTCTTGACGGCATCCATCGGAAATTTCTCTTTGCCTCCCACCTGCCTTAAACCTGCCTTTTACCTTCCTTAATTCTAAATCCACCTGTTTTTGACCTGCCTCCTACCCATAGATGGACAGCCTTACGGATTTTGGTGGGTATTCTTGTCCCCCTTAACTTTGGGAAGATAGTTGCCTGAAAAATTTTTTTGGGGTACACCCCAAATATTCTATTTTTAGCGTTTTTACTAATGGGAACCACCAAACTTTATGGGATTATCCGGGGTACCCGAAATTTTAGGGGAGCGGGAGGGGAAGTTTCAGCAGTTTCAAGGGTTTTTGAGGGTATAACCCCCTGCCAACCTCTGCTCGTACCTGCCTTCGAGGCAAATTAAGCTCCTTCTACCTGCCTCCAGGTTTATAAAATGTTGTGTTCCGATTTAAAAAAAGTTTTAATTTACATCTCGAGTCTTGACGGCATACACTGCAAATTTTGCTGCCTGCCACCTGACTTTAACCTGCTTTTTAGCTGCCTTTATTCTAAATCAACATGCTTTTGACATGCCTCCTACCTTCCTGCCGCCGAGTCGGACATTTTAATCAATTTATTAGATTTCCAAAAACCTGTTTTTGGTTTTTTCGCCCCGTTTGCCCCCAAATAAAAAATTTCTACGTTTTTTTGTACAGAGTAATTTTTGAAAAATCAAAAATTGTACGTAGTTTTTTGGTAGTTAGTTGAAAAATAAACACTAAGGTTTAGCTTAATAATAATTTTGATTGCTTTTAAAATAACAGTAATTTAATCGAGGAACAAAAGTAATTAGTAAGTTAAGAGATGAAGCAAATTTAGCTCCTTCATACCTGACTTCAGATTCTTAAAATGGTGTGTTCCGATGCAAAAAAGTTTTGTTTTTGAAACTAGGTTTTTTAACTGTATTGACTGTGGGTAGTGATAACTTAATCGTTAACCGAATATTAAATCATTTCAACTCATAGCCAAAAGTCTAAGCTATGTTCGGATATAAATAAAATTTAATTGTCTCTTTACCTACCCCCTCGTATGTTTTAACACAAGAGACAGAGCCACGTGCGTCCGAGACAGTTTTTACTGGTACCATCCTGCCTTCTAAATGCCTCCAGGACGTTTTTTGCTGCTTTTTACCTGTTTCCAATTTGCCTCCAAATCATTTTTTGCTGCTTCCTACCAACTTCCAACCTACCGAAAGCAGGTTAGGGAGCCGTCTTATATATCTCGCTAACAGAGCGGAAGAACGTAGCTAGGTACCTCGGAGACAAAGAAGGCAAGTGGACCTGCCCCTTTTTTAAAGCAGTTTAAAAAAAATTTTAAAGTTTTTGTGTGCATTTTTTTAATCTTAAAGACTATGCAAAGACTCTTAATGGGGCCGTACAAAAACCCCATAGATAAAATCCTAATATGCCAAAATCCCCATAAACAGTTCAAATTCCCATAGCGTCAATTCTCCATAAATATAATGGTTTTGCAGTATTTCCTTCTAATTTTCCTCCTGATAAAATTATCATGATAAAATTTAGTCTGATTTTAAAAATATTTTTAATGTTTTTATGATTAAAACAAAGTTTTTGAAACAAATTTGAGTTTGCAAAGACATTTCTTAATGTTATGGGGAATTAATAAGAAAATGAGTAACAAAAACTAGGGGGAAACCAGAAACAGTACCCGAGACTTGAACACGTGAAAAATTTTTTAAAGCAAAAAAAGTAAAAAGAACGTACATAAAGATAATAATAAATTAATAGAATAATAAACCACATAAAGTGCTAAAATAAATCCAAAAAATATAATTTAATTAAAAAATACGTTTCGCTTCTATAAATCACCTAGACGTATTTTTTAACAAACTCCTTGAAGGAGGCGAACAGGAGCTCGTGAGTAGGCGAATTCGTGTATTTATAGGAAACATACCATGACAAAAACACGTGCATGCATAACAAAAAAATATACGAAGAAAAACTGTAAAGAATGTTAAATTTTGAAAACATTTATAAAAATGCTTCATGGGGAATTCAGTCATGGGGATTTTTAACACTACTTTTATTTTGCACTACTTTTATTTTTGAGGATTTTGCACGGCACCCTCTAAAAAAGTGTCAAATCTAGCAAGCAAGTAAGCAACTTTTTTGCATAAAATATGTAAATAGTACTGTTAGAAATAATAAATCATGCAATTTGTTTTAATAATAAACAAAAACTATTTTATTTAAAGAATCTTTATAAAAACGTAACAACATTAAGAGATGAATTTTTAAGGTATTAAAAATTTTAGTATAAATTTTGGTCATCCCTAAATTTTTTACGATTGGCTGCTGAGGCTGATGAATAAAATGATGTGTTCCAAAAATACACGAGACTTTTTAAAAATTTTCAAAATAGCTTCAGGATTTTTTGCAAAAAAATGCAGAACATATCTTTTTTTAAAAGCATAAAAACTTAGATTATTATAACAGAAAAATATTAAAAGACGATATTTTTCCGTCATGATTCTAGTGGTTTTAAGATAAAAATGAAATTTTTTAACAATACTTTTTTGACAAAAACGACAGACAATTTAATTGAATACAAGGAATGGAACGCAGCAAAATTGTAATTACTCAATTTTGAACGATTATTATAAGCCTAATAATGAAACTTTTTAGAAAATAATACTAGCCTTGAAAAATGCTCTAAGAATAGAGCAGGAAAAAGGGGCGATTTTTCCCCGGGCGTATGTTTAGACAGAAAAGATGTAGACTAGTCTGAGATGGACATTATGTGGACTATAGGAAATTTGCATTTGGTTTGGCCAGCTGCTCACTAAATAAAAATTTCTACGATATGATAATGATTTGTTTATACATTGATCTAGTCACACAGCACTGTTGCATTTTTTTTAGTTTGATGAAATGTCAATTGAAAAACTCATACTCACAGCAATCTTTGACAAGCGCGAAATCGCCACTTTTTCAATTAGAAGGTTATATTTGTATGTGTAAGAAACAACTATAAATTTGAAAAAGTGGCGATTTCGCGCTTGTCAAAGATTGCTGTGAGTATGATTTTTTCAATTGACATTTCATCAAACTAAAAAAAAATGCAACAGTGCTGTGTGACTAGATCAATGTATAAACAAATCATTATCATATCGTAGAAATTTTTATTTAGTGAGCAGCTGGCCAAACCAAATGCAAATTTCCTATAGTCCACATAATGTCCATCTCAGACTAGTCTACATCTTTTCTGTCTAAACATACGCCCGGGGAAAAATCGCCCCTTTTTCCTGCTCTATTCTTAGAGCATTTTTCAAGGCTAGTCTACCACTTTTTTTGAATTAAATTAAAAAATAGCCTAATAAACTATAGTTTTAGCTGCGCAATGACATATGTTTATAATCATTCCGTTGCCGAGATAAAATAAAAAATAATAAGAAGAAGGATTTTCGTGAAACTTAAATCAAGAAATTGTTTTCTGATTTTTATTTTGTTGTTGTTATATACCGAAAATAGTTTAATGATTGAAAAATAAATAAGAAAAGTAAAATTATTTAACGTAATTTATTTCCGAAACTGTGTAAACTAAAGCGTAATTTGTTTGAAATAAACAATGTAAATTGAACTTGGCAAATGGGTTTTTTATATGAAAAAAGATTCTGCAGAGTTGTTTAGAATTACGGTTTTTTAGTTAATTTAATCATAAACAAATAAATATATTCTTAAGGAACTTACGCTATTATAACGTAATTGATTACAATGAACTTGGCAAAAATAAAAGAAGTGTAAAATCAAACTAAATATATTTAACAATATAATTTTCAAACTTCCAAGCAACCGATTTCAATAATTTATTTAATTAAAATAATAAGTAATTAAATATAGTGTGCAGGGTGCTGGGGGGCTAAACCGGCGCGTGGCGCTCCCGCGCCACCGACGCTTATTATTATTTTTTAAATAAAACTTTGAATTAATTTTGTCATCAGTAATGCAAGAATTTAAAAAAGTACTCTGTTGTTTTCCCCGTTTTCCGCGCGGTTGAAGCAGATGGCGCTGGGAACTGGTTCCGTTTCTGCCACCAATTAAAACCCGTCTGCTTTTTTTGTGCGGTTTCTATGAGGGGATGTTCGTTGTCAGCTCTGTGCAATCCTTATTGTTGCCAAAAGGCTGTTATTGTGCGGTTGGGAGTTTTTATTTGCCTATTTTTCAATTTTTTATTTTGATCAATAAATCGATAACAAGGACCTAAATGAAAAAAGTGCTTCCTAAGAAAGTTGCGTAATTCCTTCTTCTTTCTAATGAGCCCATGTTTATTTTTGATCAATCAGTAACAAATGAGGAATATCGCTTTTAAGGATAAAAAAAAATGAGCATTATAATAATAATAATAATAATAATAATAATAAGAAGAAGAAGATTCTGAATTCCAAAATTTACCCACGTTCTCTAATAATGGTTGGCGCGGCGCCACGGGGCTAAATCGCCCCGTGGCGCTCCCGCGCCACCCATGATAAATTTTCTCTGTGATCGTATGTATAGACAGAAAAGAAGTGGACTAATAGATAAATTCGTATCAGGGTGAAATAGATGAGTAGGTCAAAAACTAACAAACAAAATATCACAAAACAGCAAAAAAAAAAAACTAGAAAATAAACTAAACAAGGGAAAGAAGAGAAAAAAAAAATTATAACCTTTTTTATTTTAAAACATTTTTAAGAAACAATGATTTTAGTAAAAATAATTGGGTTTCATAACCGCTGAAAACTTTTTTTAAAACTCCACTTTGTGTATTTCTTCTTAGTGGAGAGCGGTTACGCCTCTTAATTTCAGCCTGGAAGACTTTATCTTTAGTCACATCTTTTCTGTCATAATTAATATACCCGGGGAAAAATCGCCCTTTTTTCTGCTCTAGTTTTTGTTTGTTTTCTTTTGTTAGAAAGTTTATATATATAGAATCGTGCGTAATTTTAGGACTTTCCAAAAATTAAAAATTTTTTTGGTAGAAACCCATGAATATTTTTAAAAAAAATAAATACGATAAATAAATAAAATAAAACTCTAAAAATCTTTCTTTTTTGTTCTCATGGGTGGCGCGGGAGCGCCACGGGGCGATTTAGCCCCGTGGCGCCGCGCCAACCATAATTAGAGAACGTGGGTAAATTTTGAAATTCAGATGTTCTTCTTCTTCTTATTATTATTATTATTATTATTATTATTCTAACGCTCAATTCTTAAAATCGATATTCCTCCTTCGTTACTGGTTGATTGAAAATGAACATGGGCTCATTGGAAAGAAGAAGGAATCACGCAACTTTCTTAAGAGCCACTTTTTCATTTAGGTCCTTGTTATCGATTTATTGATCAACATAAAAAAATTGAACTCCCAACCGCACAATAACAGCCTTTTGGCAACAATAAGGATTGTACAGAGCAGACAACCAACATCTCCTCATAAAAACCGCACAAAAATAGCAGACCGGTTTTAATTGGTGGCAGAAACGGCACCAGTTCCCAGCGCCATCTGCTTCAACCGCGCGGAAAACGGCAAAAACAACAGAGTACTTTTTTTAATTCTTGCATTACTGATGACAAAATTAATTCAAAGTTTTATTTATTAAAAAATAATAATAAGCGTCGGTGGCGCGGGAGCGCCACGCGCCGGTAATCATCGGTGGTGCGGGGTGCCAACTGCAATTTAACCCACGGCACCGCGCCAACTATACTTAGAGAACGTGAGTAAATTTTGTTATTCATGTTCATCATCTTATTATTATTATTATTATTTTTACTTTAAAAATTATAATTCCAATCATTGGCGCACGGCATCGCGCCAACTATATTTAGAGAACGTAGGTAAACTTTGTCTGGAGCGCAACTGCACCGCACTAACTATAATTAAACAACGTGGGTTAATTTTGTAATTTAAATTCATCTTCTTCTTATTATTATTTTTTATTTTATCTCGGCAACGGAATGATTATAAACATATGTCATTGCGCAGCTAAAACTATAGTTTATTAGGCTATTTTTTAATTTAATTCAAAAAAAGTGGTAGACTAGCCTTGAAAAATGCTCTAATAATAGAGCAGGAAAAAGGGGCGATTTTTCCCCGGACGTATGTTTAGACAGAAAAGATGTAGACTAGTCTGAGATGGACATTATGTGGACTATAGGAAATTTGCATTTGGTTTTGCCAGCTGCTCACTAAAGAAAAATTTCTACGATATGATAATGATTTGTTTATACATTGATCTAATCACACAGCACTGTTGCATTTTTTTTAGTTTGATGAAATGTCAATTGAAAAAATCATACTCACAGCAATCTTTGACAAGCGCGAAATCGCAACTTTTTCAAATTTATAGTTGTTTCTTACACATACAAATATAACCTTCTAATTGAAAAAATGGCGATTTCGCGCTTGTCAAATATTGCTGTGAGTATGATTTTTTCAATTGACATTTCATCAAACTAAAAAATGCAACAGTGCTGTGTGATTAGATCAATGTATAAACAAATCATTATCATATCGTAGAAATTTTTCTTTAGTGAGCAGCTGGCAAAACCAAATGCAAATTTCCTATAGTCCACATAATGTCCATCTCAGACTAGTCTACATCTTTTCTGTCTAAACATACGCCCGGGGAAAAATCGCCCCTTTTTCCTGCTCTATTATTAGAGCATTTTTCAAGGCTAGTATTATTTTCTAAAAAGTTTCATTATTAGGCTTATAATAATCGTTCAAAATTGAGTAATTACAATTTTGCTGCGTTCCATTCCTTGTATTCAATTAAATTGTTTGTCGTTTTTGTCAAAAAAGTATTGTTGAAAAATTTTTATTTTTATCTTAAAACCACTAGAATCATGACGGAAAAATGTTGTCTTTTAATATTTTTCTGTTATAATAATCTAAGTTTTTATGTTTTTAAAAAAAAAGATATGTTCTGCATTTTTTTGCAAAAAATCCTGAAGCTATTTTGAAAATTTTTAAAAAGTCTCGTGTATTTTTGGAACACATCATTTTATTCATCGGCCTCAGCAGCCAATCGTAAAAAATTTAGGGATGACCAAAATTTATACTAAAATTTTTAATACCTTAAAAATTTATCTTTTAATGTTGTTACGTTTTTATAAAGATTCTTTACATAAAATTTTTTGGTTTATTATTAAAACAAATTGCATGTGTTATTATTTCTAACACTACTATTTACACATTTTTTGCAAAAAAAATTGCTTACTTGCTTGCTAGATTTGACACTTTTTTGGAGGGTGCCGTGCAAAATCCTCATAAAAGTAGTGTTAAAAATCCCCATGATTGAATTCCCCATGAAGCATTTTTATAAATGTTTTCAAAATTTAACATTCTTTACAGTTTTTTTTCGTATATTTTTTGTTATGCATGCACATGTTTTTGTCATGGTGTGTTCCCTATAAATACACGAATTCGCCTACTCACGAGCTCCTGTTCGCTCCCTCAAGGAGTTTGTTAAAAAATACGTCTAGGTGATTTATAGAAGCAAAACGTATTTTTTCATTGATATATTTTTGGATTTATTTTAGCACTTTATGTGGTTTATTATTCTATTAATTTATTATTATCTCTATGTACGTTCTTTTCTTTTTTGCTTTTAAAAAATTTTTCACGTGTTCAAGTCTTGGGTACTGTTTCTGTTTCCCTTAGTTTTTGTCACTCATTTTCTTCGTAAGACTCCATAACATTCAGAAATGTTTTTGCAAATTAAAATTTGTTTTAAAAACTTTGTTTTAATCATAAAAACATTAAAAATATTTTTAAAATCAAGCTAAATTTTATCATGATAATTTTATCAGGGGGAAATTGTAAAAGGGAAATACTGCAAAGTAAGATTTATATTGATGGAGAATTGACGCTATGGGGAATTTGGACTGTTTATGGGGATTTTGGCATATTAGGATTTTATCTATGGGGTTTTTGTACGGCCCCATTGAGAGTCTTTGCATAGTTTTTAAGATTAAAAAAATGCACACAAAAACTTTTAAATTTTTTAAACTCACATGTATATGCTTTTAAAAAAAGGGGCAGATCCACTTGCCTCCTTTGCCTCTGAGGCAGCTAAGTTCTTCCGCTCCGTTAGCGAGATATATAAGACGGCTTTCTAACCTGCTTTCGGTAGGTTGGAAGCAGGTAGAAAGCAATAAAAAATGCTTTGGAGGCAATTTGGAAACAAGTGACAAGAGCAAAAAACGTCCTGGAGGCATTTATAGAAGGCACAATGGTACCAAAACCTGTTTTGGACGCACGTGGCTCTGTCTCTTGTGTTAAAACATAGGAGGGGGTAGGTAAGAGACAATTAAATTTTATTTATATCCGAACATAGCTTAGACTTTTGGCTATGAGTTGGAATGATTTAATATTCGGTTAACGATTACGTTATCACTACCCACAGTCAATACAGTTAAAAAACCTAGTTCCAAAAACAAAACTTTTTTGCATCGGAACACACCAATTTAAGAATCTGAAGTCAGGTAGGAAGGAGCTAAATTTGCCTCATCTCTTAACTTACTAATTGCTTTTATGTCTCGATTAAATTATTGTTACTTTAAAAGCAACCAAAATTATTATTAAGCTAAACCTTAGTTTTTACTTTTCAACTAACTACCAAAAAACTACTTACAATTTTTGGTTTTTCAAAAATTACTCTGTACAGAAAATGTAGAAATTATTTATTCGGGAGCAGATGGGGCAAAAAAAACAAAAATAGGTTTTTGGAAATCTAATAAGTTGATTAAAATGTCGGACTTGGTGGGAAGCAGGTAGGAAACAGGTCAAAAGCATGTTGATTTAGAATAAAGGCAGATAAAAGACAGGTTATAAGTAGGTAATAAGTAAGTAAATAAGTAGGAAGCAAAATTTGCACTGTATGCCGTCAATTTGGGAGGTAAATTGAACTACATGAACAACCTTTCTAAACCTGGAGGCAGGTAGAAGGAGCTTAATTTGCCTCGAAGGCAGGTACATAGGTTGGCAGGGGGTTATACCCTCAAAAATCTTGAAACTGCTGAAACTTTCCCCTCCCGCTCCCCTAAAATTTGGGGTACCCCGGACAATACCATAAATTTTGGTGGGTCCCATTGTTAAAAACGCTAAAAATAGAATATTTGGGGTGTACCCCAAAAAAAATTTTCAGGAAACTATCTTTCCAGAGTTAAGGGGGACCGAGATACCACAAAATCATAAGGCTGCACTGTGGGGTAGGAAGCAGGTCAAAAACAGGTGGATTTAGAATTAAGGAAGGTAAAAGGCAGGTTTAAGGCAGGTGGGAGGCAAAGAGAAATTTCCGATGGATGCCGTCAATTTGCTTTCCGAACTGAGGCACCCCGACTCCCACTCGTACCGGGAAGCAA